>SNQJ01S0223871.1:0-14828 GCA_010110895.2 Picea sitchensis | reverse complement strand
TTATTTCTTAAATAACTTTAACTAATTAATTATTATTAATTACTTGTTCATGATTGTCAAGGATTAATTAAGTATTAATTAACTCATTAATTAATTAAGTAAAGAAATAAAAGGGGGTTAATAAATTATCTTGTTAAAAAGGTTACGTACACGGAAAGGGATAAGATATTAATTATGAAAGGATAAGGGGCATTAGTTATGCATAGGTAAGGAAGTAAATGCAAGAGGCGGTGAAGGAAGGATATGGAGGGGGAGGAGGTTTACGAAGGGGAATCATTCTACGGGATTATGATTTTTTTTGAGGTTTCTCTTGGATTGCAGAGAGGGGAGTTGAGTTATGTAGTTGGATTGGATTAGTACAGGCATAGGTTTGTTGGAGGTTTTGGGCACAGGGGCCAGGATATCCATATGATATCCTGGAGCTAGGAAGTTGACCTAGTTGGCAGGGTGGAACAAGGTTTGGGCAGTGTTTACACAGTTCAACAGCGGTCAACAAGGTAAGTGGAAAGCAGAGGGTTAGCATTAGAACTAGGTAATTTAAATTGTGTATTTGTTTTATTTTGCTATAAAATTTTATTATTTGTTGATAAATTTATATGCGAATGTGCTCAATTAAAGAAATTTTTGAATTTTACTGTTCTGCTCAATTAAAGGAATTATTGAATTTTACTCCTATGTTTGTAGAATTAATTGATGTTAAAAAATATGGCCACTACAATGAACAATTATCTGGAGCAACTGAATCACCAACTGCATGCATACCTATGACTTTCCTCCCAACCTTAGACATTGTTCCCCACAAACTGAGGAAAGGTCACCCTCGAGTTGGGCTTGAAGTATATTTGGGCAATGATAATCTATCCCGGGAGATCTCTTAGCAACAACAATATCTCAATATAGGTGCCAAGTTCCACAGACTCTAATTTACCCACATGCTTGTCCAACCCAAGAAGTGTTCTCCTTATGGATGCCCACTTCCTTTCCAGGATTTAGCAACAAGTCAAACATTAAATATCTCAATACGGGTGCCAAGTTACACAGGCTCTACCTTCCCTATGTGGTTTTCCCATGTGGGAAGTGTGCCCCATATGGCTTCCCACTTCCATTCCAAGCTTCAACAACAAGACAGATAGGAAATATCTTAATATAGGTGCCAAGTTCCTGAAACTCTACTTTACCCATGTGCTTGTCCCACCCAAGAAGTGTTACCCCTATGGATGCCCACTTCCCTTCCATGCTTCAGCAACAAGTTAGAGAGGAATAATCAGATTTATGTGATGACAACTTCGCACCTCTAGGAATCAAATTCCCTACAATTCTCTCACCTAGAGATAATTCACCTAGGCCTGAAAACCCGCTTATTCATCTTAGCAATTCTTTCACATGGAGATAATGCACAAGGGCCTAACAACCCACCTCTTCATTTACATCCATTTCCTTTCAGTGCTCTTCAGTTGAAAGGTAAATTTTTCCACAAGACATTCCACCACCACCATCTGGTACCTAACCTCCTCCTTTTTGGCATCCATTAGCTAAGTTTTATCGAGCTCATTGTATTTGCATGTCAATAGAATGACACTTGTCACTCCATGGAATTTTATTAACCCACTTGGTAATTTGTTTCCCCTGTTTTGGGACTTATTATATGGAAGTATACATGTTTCCATAAATTGGACACTTAAGAAAAAATTATTAAAATATTCTCTTTTGCTTAATCCTCCGTAGGTTTATCCCTTTTTTCCTAAGATTATTATCCTCCTTTCCCACTATAGTGGATTTTATCCCCATTACTCTTCTTTTCGATGGTCTTCATGCAATCACATTTTCTTTGATTAATTTCTAAATGATAATATAAAATACTAAATAGGCGCATTGGCCAAAAGCGGTTCTTGGCTCACCAACTTATACACATACTTGTAAGTACACTTCAACTAGGGTTCATCCTAGGGGTATTACACTACCCTCCCCCTTATTTATGCACTATACTCAATGCAACATATACATATGACTACAAAAAAAATTCAAAACTTTACAAAACGTTGCAAATATTATGTTCACATAGTATCTCCATGTTCCCAAGTTGGTACCTCATGTCCATACTAGGTCCATTGGACCTTTAACAGATTTATGATTGAATTTTGGAGTTGTTTTCTTTCTAGTCGAAAATGCATATTGGTTGTACTTGGAAATTTTCCTCTAGACCGTGTCACCAAGACACATTATTCCATGGGGATCATGGCTTACTACAGTATCCCTTTTCCATGCTTTACATCTTTGAAAACCATGATTTCCCCCCCCTTGGATAGATTTTATCTTAATCTCACCTGTATCACAAATAATATTTTGGCTCTTTTATAATCAACATGCATTGATCTTGCTCGTGGAATTATAACACTTCCATTCCAACACCTTTCTTACTGTAGTTTCCACTTCAATTAGCCAAACAAATTGTTAGTTCTCATGCAAATTATATTTTCATTGCACACTTGTAGTGGCTCACAAAAAATTTCAGAATTGTGCATACTATAAATCAAATTCATCTACTCAAGAAGGAAATACCATTCCTTAAAAATGCATTATGTTAGCATACCAAACCTTTCAAAATGAAATCAAACATCAAATTAATTTAATCAATGTGCCAATATCCATTGCCATATTCACAAAAAATGCATGTTCACATTGATTTTCAAATTATTACTTTTCATATTAGGCTCTTTTCCTTGGTGGAATCAAACTCAACCAACCTTTTACCACATTGTTTCTTTATACACATTTATTTTTACATCAGGAATTTGTTTTCCTTCTTTAGCTGATCATGACCTCAAATTAACATACATGAAAATAAAATTTTCACATGAATTGATTAAATCATTCTTTCTCCATTGGTACCGAGGGTGTCGATGATTATGGCCACCCAATTTCTCTCTTTACCATTCTACAATTCTACAGAGCACTATAAGATACTTCTTCCACAATGGGAAGTCTTATATATACCCACTCTCTTATCACATGTATCTTCTTAATGTGTTTCATCATCATGCTACCTTTGAGAATTTTTGTTCCCAATCACTCCTTGATTGGGAAATGTATTCATGGCATATATTTGTTCATGAATTTTTCAAAGGATTTATGATGCAGGAGCATCGTTCCAACTCAGCATAAGCATCAACCAGTTAGCACATCCAACACGCATTCATGAAGGAGAGAGGCAAAGCCCTCTCATTTTTCAAAATTTTTAAATCCAATCCCATTTGGGGATTTGCGTTGTAAGGCTTTTAATGCCAAGCCACCCCTTTGTTCAGGATGTGGTTGAGGTTGCCTTAAATGGTAGCCTGCAGCAAGCCCAGGTCGTAGTCAAGCCTGGACGATCCTTTTGTGTAATGTAGCCATAGAGAGCCCCTCTATGAGAGTGATGGCTCAGAGACAGTGAAGTTGAGGATATGCTCATGAGAGAGCCCTCTTTGCAATTAGGAAAGAATTGTGTTAGGAAGTGAGGAAAAGGACTCAGGTAGGAGTTAGGAGAGACCAGAGCAGAGAGGTCTCAAGAGAGAGCTAAGACTTGTTACAGTCCAGCCATTGTAAACACATTTGTATAGGTATTTCTAAATATAATAGAAGAGTAGTTTTTCAGTCCATGAATTGTCTGTGTGTGTTTACATGCTTTTATGCATTTCTTGTTTAAATGCATAACTGGTGAAATATTTGCAGAGGTTTCAATTTCTTCCAATCTTGGAGTTTCTAAGTGTAAGGAGTGCACAGAGTCCGCAAGGTGTGTGTTGACAGAGGTGAGACAACCTCAGGAAATATCAAGAGGGATAGTGTTGGACCTTCGCCAATAGAGGTGCAAGGAGTGCACAGGAAAGAACTCTGTCTCGAGTTCAGAAGAAGACAAAACTACTGAAATTTCTATGGAAGCTCTTCCAGGTGGGCATTGAGCACATGCACAGGGTGCATTGAGGAGAAATTTGTTTTGAGTTCGACGAGGAGACATAACTATTGAAGGTTCTGTGGAAGCTCTGCCAGGTGGGCATTGAGAAAGTGCATAGAGTGCATAGAAGGGACTCTATTTCGAGTTTAGAGAGGAGAAGTGTTAAAGAGAAGACACTCACAGAGTTTTTGAATACTCTGTAAGCTCTGCAAGGTGTGCATCGAGCATGAGAACGCCAGGTGGGCGTCAGGAGTTTTCTTTCCAAGAAACTGCCTCAAATCTGAGTTATCCAAAATCTCAGGAGCACTAAAAGTGTGCGAGAGTGGACTTGTTCTAAGTCCGTCAGATCAGAAGAGAAAGCACAAGAGGAATGCACACAGAGAAAACCTTTTGAGGTTTCTGAGTTGACAAAGCTCAGGAGGGACAATGTTTTCTAGAACACATGCGAGACCCAAGGTCATAGGGTTCCTAGAGAAAGAAAAGGTTGAGGCCTTTGAAGCATCGAAGATCTTTCAAGGAAAGGGAAGAAACACAATCTTAGGAGGGAGCTACAACTACCGTCAGATCTCATGCAGAGAACCGACAACCATTGGATCTGGAGGAAAGTGCACAGATTTTAATCTCTGGGAGTGTGCACATGAGAGAAGCTAAAGATGAATAGCAGAGACACTTCATAGAGAAGTGCTGAAATCTTGACAATTGTCGGATCAGGCATCAAATTTTTGGCATTTCGGAGTTTGGGGTTTGGAGTGGATAGAGGTGTGGAACCTCTTGAACCACAAACTTCCGGTTCATGAAGTCCCAAAATCACGTGGTTAAATTTTGGCATTTCGGAGTTCGGGATTTGGAGCAGCAAGGGGTCATGGAGTTGCTACATCATGAACTCTCGATTCATAAAATCCCGAAGGAATCCAGACCGTTGGATCTGGAATGTAGAGGCCTGATAGCCATTGGATCAAAGAAGAAGAAGGAGGATCTAAACCGTCAGATCTAGCACCAAGATCCATGAGTCACAGATGCAGGGAAGGTGCGCGAGGTTTAAAACTCATCCCAACAAAAGGAAAAGGAGTCCTTCGACTTCGCCACCCATGATGTCTCAAAAAGATGAGGACCGTCCATTGTCGGAAGGACAGGTGGTGGAGATCCATGTATTTCAAGGATAAGGGAATCAAAAGGCAGAAGGGGAGGAGTCTTTCAACTTCACAACCTACGAAGTCCCAAAAAGTATTAGGACCGTCCATTTAAGAGGATATGTGTCAAAGATCCAAATCTACCGAGAGTTCAGGTACCGGGAGATCGAGGAGGAAGGAGTCATGAGACAAGAAGTCCCAACTCCCGAAATCATGAAAGGATGAATCGTGATTTGACAAGGACCATCCATTCGGGGAAATATGGATTGTTGATTGTCCAGGAGATATTTTGGCATTTCGGACTCTGGGAGTTCGAAAGATGAAGATTCATTGTAGCTAGAGTCGTGAAGTCTGAAATCGTGAAACCCCAAAAATCACTTAGAGGAATAAGCAATGGGATATTTCGGCATTTCGGCAACTAGGATTTCAAAATACAGAGGATAGGGAGGAATGTCTGCTTTGTGATTCCCTGAATCGCAAAAAGATGGTAAGCCCTTTTCAGCATTTTAGCAACCAGGGATATGAAGGGCAAGGAGTCTGGGAGAACTCATATGCAGGAGTCCCGAAATCATGAAACGTGAAAGGCCGAAGGGGTGTTGTTACAGAACAGAGAAGAGCATTGAAAGTTGGGTTCGCACGCAGGGTTTCTCAATACCTGTGCTAGAGGAAAAAGGGGGACCTATGGATTCGATTCAAGGGGTTCCAGCAGGAGTCGAAAGAGCCATTTTGTCTCACAAGTAGATTGATCCGAAGACTGGGAGGTCAGCAAAACCCTACTAAGGTAGGGGCACAGCATAATGTGGTATCAGAGATGATTTTTGTCTGTAGATTTCAGACAAAGAGGATTGAAGAGATTGTTGCAGGTTGTGCAGCAACAAATAGAGAGTCAGGTGGACTCTAGGAGATTCTCTCAGTTGCAGAGCGACAACAACAATTTTTCTAGAAGGGCAGATAGGGACAGAGAATGGCTATTGAAGGCCATGAGCGTGGTGGAAGAGGAGACCACCAGTAGATGAGTAAGGTAGTGATTGGCAAAGAACTTGCTAAGATAAGAGTGAGGATGGAGGAGCTTGCATTGTGGCAGCTGCTAGCAACATAATGCATAAGCACGATGGGTATATGAATGGCCCATGAAACAAAGGTGAAGTGGCCAGTGAAGGAATTGTTGGCCAGAAAACAATAGAGGTTGTTGAAGATGTGGTTGAGGTATGCTGAAAACCTCAGTGACATAGAGCTAGTTTTCATCTGTGAGTCAGAAGTTGGCGAAAACCTCAGTGATGAGGAAGAGAGATCAGTCTTATATCTCAAACTTCCAGGAGGTTAGGGATGAATTTTCCAATTGCCAGGTGGGCAATGAAATGAGATCATTGGAGGATCTCATAGATTTTCAAGAGGACAGCAGGGGAAATTCATATTGCCTGGAGGGCAATGGTATGAGATTAGCTGAAGATCTCATAAACAGCTAGGTGGGAAATGGTTAAAGTTCATATTGCCAAGTGGGAAATGAGATGGGATCACTGGATCCCATAGACTGCCAAGTGGGCAGCAGAAAATTCCCAAATTGCCAGGTGGGAAGGGGAACATAAGTGGGGTTGTCTGGAAGTCTTAGGAACTCAGGAGTGAGTTCATGTCAGCAAGGAGTGATGATGGAGATGGGATCAATGGATCACATAAACTGTCAGGTGGGTAGTAGAAAACTCCCATACTGCCAGGTGGGCAGGGGAGAGAAGATGAGCTCAGAGGTGAGTTCATATCATTGAGGAGAGTTGATAGAGGAAGATCAAAAGAGCATTCTAATCATTGGAGGAATTGAGATATTCCTACCAAGCAGCCCAATTGAGGTCAAAATATGTGTTGCAGAAGTAGCAACAGAAGAACGACAGCCAACAGAGACTGTCATGGAGGAATAAATGGAGCCAACACTGATGTTTGCCCAAGCAGAAGGAAAAGAGCATTTAGAAGAAAGGCTCAAAATTTTCATCCAGGAAGCTGAAACAGAGATGACTATAGCACTGGAGCCTGCAGTAGAGGAGCAAGCAGACATCATGGACTTTGTTGATCTGTGTGAAGAATTGGCAGCCCTGGAGAAGAGGGTGATAGTGCAAAGCTTTCACATCCAATAGATTAGGCTGGAGATAGAGGGAGGATCATAGCATCCCCTAGAGCAGCTAGGAAAAGTTGAACTTGAGCCAACATAAGGAGAAATGGCAGCAGCAGAGCCATCACAGGAAGAAGTTGAGCAACAGATCAGTGATAAGACTGCAAAATTGAATTTTGCAGTAGGGTGGCAAGTTGAGGCCACATAGGAAGAATATAGTAGGGGGGGTCAAGGTGATCTACCCACTGAGATGAAGGAATTGCAGTAGGGAGGACTGCATAAGGAGAGCCAGCCACTACAACATCTGGACAAGGTAATTGAGGATATTAGAAAGATGATGTTGAGTTCAGTAGTTGAGACTACTAGCAACGAGAAGCTAAGTAGAAGGGAACCTACAAGAGCAGCAAGGTAGCAGCAGTAGCAGCAACGAAGCATAGGAGCAGATGGACAACTCCGAATAATAGTTTGGGATCCAGGTGGATTTCAACACAGGAGAAGAGGAAATCATGATCAAGAGATCATGATTTTTCCAGCTGAGGAGTATGATGCAGGAGCATCATTCCAACTCAGCATAAGCACCATCCATTTAGCACATCCAACGTGCATTCATGAAGGAGAGAGGAAAATCCCTCTCATTTTTCAAAATTTTGAAATCCGATCCCATTTCGGGATTTGCATTGTAAGGCTTTTAATGCCAAGCCACCCCTTTGTTCAGGAAGTGGTTCAGGTTGTCTTAAATGGTAGACTGCAACAACTCTAGGTCGTAGTCAAGCATGGACACTCCTTTGGTGTAATGTAGCCATAGAGAGCTGCTCTATGAGAGCGATGGCTCAGAGACGGTGAGGTGGAGGATAAGCTTGTGAGACAACCCTCTTTGTAATTAGGAAAGAATTGAGTTAGGAAGTGAGGAAAAGGACTCAGGTATGATTTAGGAGAGACCAGAGCAGAGAGGTCTCAAGAGAGAGATGAGATTTGTTACAGTCCAACCATTATAAACACATTTGCATAGGTATTTCTGAATATAATAGAAGAGCAGTTTTTCTTTCCATGAACTATCTGTGTGTGTTTACATACTTTTATGCATTTCTTGTTTAAATGCATAACTGGTGAAATATTTGCAGAGGTTTCAATTTCTTCCTATCTTGGAGTTTCCAAGTGCAATGAGTGCACAAAGTCCGCAAGGTGTGTGTTGATAGAGGTGAGACAACCTCAGGAAATCTCAAGAGGGATAGTGTTGGACCTTCACCAGTAGAGGTGCAAGGAGTGCACAGGAAAGAACTCTATCTCAAGTTCAGAAGAAGACATAACTGCTAAAAGTTTTGTGGAAGCTTTGCTAGGTGTTCATTGAGCACATGCATATGGTGCATTGAGGAGAACTCTGTTTCGAGTTCGACGAGGAGAAAACACTACTAAAGGTTTCATGGAAGCTCTTCCAGGTGACCATTGAGAAAGTGCATAGAGTGCACAGAAGGGACTCTATTTCGAGTTCAGAGAGGAGAAGTGTTGAAGAGAAGACACTCATAGAGTTGTTGAATACTCTGTAAGCTCTGAAAGGTGCGCATCGAGCAGGAGAATGCTAGGTGGGCGTCGGGAGTTTTCTTTGCAAGAAAACACCTCGAATTTGAATTATCCAAAATCTCAGGAGCACCAGAAGTGTGCGAGAGTGGACTTGTTCAAATTCCATAAGATCAGAAGAGAAATCACAAGAGGAATGTGCACAGAGAAAACCTTTTGAGGTTTCTGAGTTGACAAAGCTCAGGAGGAACAACATTTTCCAGAACACAGGCAAGACCCAAAGTCACAGGGTTCACAGAGAAAGAAAAGGTTGAGGCCTTTGAAGCGTCAGAGATCTCGCAAGGAAAGGGATGAAACATAAGCTCAGGAGGGAGCTACAGCTGCCGTCAGATCTCATGCAGAGAACTGACAACCATCGGATCTGGACCAAAGCACACAGAGTTTAATCTCTAGGAGCGTGCACAGGAGAGCAGCTGAAGATGAACGGCAGAGACACTTCGTAGAGAAGTTCTGAAATCTCGATAACCATTGGATTAGGCATCGAATTTTGACATTTAAGAGTTTGGGGTTTGGAGTGGACAGAGCTGTGGAACCGTTTGCATCACGAACTTTCGGTTCATGTAATCCTGAAATCGTGTGGTTGAATTTCATCATTTCGAAGTTTGAGATTTAGAGCAGCAAGGGGTCATGGAGTTGTTGCATAACGAACTCCTGATCTGTGAAATCCTGAAGGAATCATGACCATTAGATCTAGAGCGTAGTGGCCTGAGAGATGCTGGATCAAAGAAGAAGAAGGAGGATCTGAACCATTAGATCTAGCACCAAGATCCGTGAGTCGTCAGATCTAGGGAAGGTGCATGAGGTTTAAATCTCATCCCAACAGAAAGAAAAGGATTCCTTCGACTTTGCCACTCACAAAGTCTCGAAAAGATTAGGACCACCCATCGTCGGAAGGACATGTGGCGAAGATCCACGTATTTCAGGGATTCTGGCATCGAAAGGCAGAAGGGGAGGAGTCTTTCGACTTCGCAACCTGTGAAGTCCCGAAAAGTATCGTGACCAACCATTTAAGATGACAGGTGTCGAAGATCCAAATATGCCGAGAGCTTGGGTACCAGGAGATCGAGGAGGAAGGAGTCGTGAGACAAGAAGTTTCGACTCCCAAAATCATGAAAGGACGAATCGTGATTTGACAAGGACCGTCCATTCAGGAAGATCTAGACCATTGATTGTCCAGGAGAGATTTCGGCATTTTGGACTCCGAGAGTTCGAAAGACGAAGAGTCATTCCAGCTGGAGTCCCGAAGTCCTGAACTGAGAAACCCCGAAAAAAACTCAGAGGAATAGGCGACGGTATATTTCATCATTTCGGCAACCGAGATTTAGAAAATTAGAGGACAGGGAGGAACGCTTGCTTTGCGATTCCCCGAATCGCGAAAATCCAGTAAGCGCTCTGACGTTAAGCATGTGGTCATAGTACGTGGTCACTTGGATGAAGGCTAAGGGAGGCCAAGCCCTTTTCAGCATTTCGGCAACCAGGGATTGGAAAGACAAGGAGTCTAGGAGAACTCATATGCAGGAGTCCCAAAATCCTGAAATGCGAAAGGACGAAGGGGTGTTGTTATAGAACAGAGAAGAGCACGGAAAGTTGGGCGTGTGCGCAGGTTTTCTCAAGACCTATGCCAGAGGACAAAAGGGGACCTGTGGATTCGATTGAAGGGGTTCCAGCAGGAGCCCGAAGAGCCATTTCCACTCACAAGAAGATCGATCCAGAGATCGGGAGGTCAACAAAACCCTGCTGAGGTAGGGGAACTGCATCAATTTCAATCATCCTCAGCTATTAGAGGTTAACACCTCCATAATGCAATATTTTTCTCATGAATCATACTCTAATTGGGTATCAATGGAATACAAAAACCATTAATTTCACATGCATGCCTTTGAAACATAGACTATTTTAGAAGGTATTATTACCCAAATCCATTTTACCTCTCATGTCACATGGGAATGAAATATTTATACATGTTCTCACTGTCAGAACTTTCTTTGATATTACCTCTTGATTGGTTCTTCATGGGGACTTCTAAAATCCCTTTCACAATTTTTTCTTTTATCAACACCCTTCTTGCATTCACTTATGTCTGAGGCTCTTCACTATTGAAAGTTTTCCTTCCCTAACAGTTCCAATATTTTCTACACGTGACATACATCACAACATTCACATTTTACATTAGTTGTCATGGAAAATAAAATGTATGTACCATACCATTTATTTTAGTAAAACATTTTCATGCCAAAATATCTACATTCATCATCATATTAGTTTGTCATTCCAAAGAAACATAATATACAAAAGGGAAAAAGTTAATGGATTCTCCCCTGAGGGAACTTTCACCCTAGATGAATTAATTTCAAGGCCCCACTGTCTTCACACACTATATATTAACCAAGCTTATTCATTTTAACACATTCAATATTGTATCTTTCAGTTACTAGTTGTACTTATTTTCACAATAGTCCTTTTTAAGAATACAACTCTATGTTATTATTGAGAGTTTCATAGTGAGAGAAGCATTAATCACTTTCCGCTTCTTTGATTTTACAATTTATCCCGCCTGGGATCTACTTGTTCTATCTCTTAAGCATCCTAAGTCATGTTCAACTTGAATTTATTGGATAATTCAACATGGTACATCAACAAGTTTCTTGTTCATAATGAATCATGAACTTGTGCATTCTGCACATTTCCCAACCAGAGATCATATTGGTCCTCATTCATCTGGAGGTCTTGGTACTCATGCATGATATTTTAAAATGTAATCCGAGATTTTTATATAAATAGGTTTTGCAAACCGTTGTTTAATTATCAACATTCATTAAGGTTTTATATATATTCTCCAGAAAAATTTATTTACACAGTTCCTCCACATGAATGTATTGAACATGAAAATCTCTTATCTCATATCCAAACGGTCCAACATGGCCTCAATTCTTGTGTTATCCTCAACTTCATTATTTTAGAGTTCCATCCAATATTCCACAAGGAATATAAGCTTGCATTTTCATTATGCATTTAATATTCACATGTTCAAACTTGTATCTTTAGGTTATCAACCTTCTTTCAAATTGTTCTTTCATACATTTACCCACATGTAGTAGCATTTTGTGTGTCTACCTTAGGAACACTTGCATATTTTCTTTACCAGTCATTTTAACTCACGATTATTCTCATTCATTAACATGGAATACTCAAATGCATAACCATGTTTCCTTTTATCATTTCAACATAGCTTCCCTGCTCCTTTTCTTTCACATCAATTTATACAAACTTTTCATGAGGGATGGAACACATCTCCCTCAAGATATTAGTTTATGGAGACAAATTAGACCTTCCAACACAGGGTCAGCCATGCATCTGTGGCAGTATTTAAATCTGAAAAGTACAAATCTTGCCTCATATTTCACTTATTCAAACATTCCTATCATACTTTTAAACATATATATGTATATTTGCATATATGTAGGTGCATGAATCGGACCCTTTTACCTCATTCATTCATATTGATTTAACATTATCCAGTTTTGATGATACTTTATAGTCACTTGTACACAACCAATATCATCATAATCATACTGTCATCATTACAAGATAGTGGCAAAAAAAAGGGTCACTTTTGATCTTTTCTCTCTTAGCATTTCATTTTATATCTTTTTGAGGAATTTCCTACTTCCCCAAGCTATCATTTTAACAAAATACTCATACCCTTCATCATAGGGTCATCCATACAACCATGCCATTATTCAGTCCAAGAAAACATACTTGTTGCCTTACTTCCATCTTACTTAAGTAGTCATGTCATTCTTTTAAGCATATAACTATATCTATGTATGTATTATTCATGTGCATTGGTTTCATAGTTTTATATTGTTCATTCATATTCACCTGATATTAATATTAGTCTTCTTTTAAAGATAAGTTATAGTCATCCACATGATATTCACATGGAAACTGTCATAGGTATATACTTTCTCTTATTATAGGTATATACTTTCTCTTATTATAGTCACGAACATCATAACCTTGCTCATGTGTTCATATCTCTTTACCTCTCCAAGGAGGTCTAGCAATAGTCCATGTGACTTATTTTTAATTTCTCAACTGGGTTATTCTACAACAAACATTTTTCGTTCACTATCGGTCAACTAAAATGACCTTACACATTTTCCATCCTTCCTCTAATAATGAGGGAACATACACATCTATAGGGTTTGATGTTTTATTAAAGAAATAATTATTACTACTATAGATTCTATCAATCCATACCAATTTACTTTAAACACAAGGAATTTTCCATAAGGGTCTTAACCCTTATATAATCAACCATGTTAATTACAAGATACTCTACCTATCCTCATAGATAGGAATTATTATACTTAAAAAAACAACCCAACTCATGTCCCTTGTTTGGACTCGGGCAGTTTCATAACAAAATTTCTACCACCATTTCCATTTACATTTAGGTTTTACCAATAGTTATTATCAACGTATTCCTACTCATGTAAGAGTATTCATCAATTTGACAGAGGAACATTATAATTTACCCTTGTTGTAATTTGGTCAGGGTTTCCAAGGTATAATTCCAATCTATATTTCTTTTCCTTAGGAAGTTAATTCGGATAATAAATAATCCTTTAAAGGTAGAAACACCTTTCAACATTCTCATCTAAATCTTGTTATAATAGTCTTACGATTGATCTCTGGCCCATATAGGCCTAGTTTTGTAGCCTTCTCTAATACCACTTTCTAACATACCCTACCCCCTAAGTACCTTCTAAGGGATGGGGTATAAAAAAAAATTCTTCTTCTAACAACCTTACTGAATTCATGAACTCATGGGTGGTAGTCTTGCAAACTCATGGCTTATATTTGTACCTTTCACGAACCCTAAACCAACACTTAGCTTGATTTTTTCATCTCAGGGACTCACAGACTCATTCATATCACCTTATCATCTATGTAAAACCATCATACTCCTAGGTCAACTGCCTACACATTACACACATGGACCTATCCATCATTGTCACTTGGATTGACATGTGGCACTCAGACCATGTCACCCTTTGTTTCCAAAAACACCATAACCCCAGGCCACATGGCACTGTGGTCACCCTCCATGTGGACTGACATGAAATACATGTCATCATGGATTCCTGGGACAAAATTCGAGGTTAGGACAAGTGTCTTCCATGTTTTAGGTGGGTGACAACATCCCAATTTATCCTATGGTGGATAAGGTTTTCTCAGAGTATTTTCATCAGTGTCCCATATCCAATGCTACTCCAACATCCTTAAATTAGTCCATATTTAGTATTTAATGATATGAGTTTTCCTCTGAGCCATAACTAAAACTTTTAATACAATCTAGAGGTTGTAAAACATGCCCCAACTGTTAATATTTTCTCAACACAATATTAGGATGAGAAAAACTGCACCCGGTGCATTGTTTGTAGTTATTCAAGGCCTTTCCATCCTTAAATATCAAGTTTTTACTCACTTAAATTTTTTTGTATCAAGATGGGTAATTACCCCACTTATCATATGTACAATTATAAATTCTCAATAGAAAGTCAAAGATATAAACAAAGAAATTGATAAACATTTTCAGGGTATTACAACTACAAACTCCATTATTGAACTAGTCTCATCACCAATGCACTCAGGATAATGATAATTATGGAACCCATGAAAAAATTACTGGTTTAAATCATCTATACAATTTTTATAGGAAGTATTACTTAAACAGTGTTAAAAATAACAATTATTTATGATTAGAATTCATAGTAGTTTTGTAACAACCCTCCTAGTAAGGACAACTACTCAGTCAATCGGTGAATTTTTTTTTTTTTTGTTTTAACCGTGTGTGCGCGAGTGTAGAAGAAACAACCCCCTCGACTCTATGTCAACACTCGAACCAACATGACTTAGGTAAGACGAACACAATCAAGACGACCCGACATATCATAGTGACAACGAGAAGCAACGCCCCGGACATGAGGCGGGCAACTAACGGCTGTAGGCAGAGACAGACACCAGGGGTTAGGCACAGTACTTGTCACAGAATGAAAGAATCCGACAGTAGAGTCGCAGTAGTGGAACT
>SNQJ01S0223870.1:0-14828 GCA_010110895.2 Picea sitchensis | reverse complement strand
ATATAGTGTATATCTTTCTCAATGTCATATAGACTGGGGAGAAAATATGAACGATGATGGTTTTCATCCCAAGGTATCTCTTCGATACTAAGCATTTCCATGATGGATTCGTCGGATGGAAAAATCCATAGGATGTAGTCAAAAGCACAGGATAAGGAATCCAACCAAGACAACAACGAGTATGTGTTGGATGCCAACAGATGTTGGTCGTCCAATAAGGGAGAGGCGGATTGGATGGCATTGTATGAAGCCTCAACAAGACTAAGTGGCATAACGTCACCTAGTTCATCGAATACCAAAGGACTAGGCACAACCCAAGAATCAGATGATTCGTAAGATTGATATTTGATAGTCGAGATCATATTGATCGTGGCAATATGTTGTGAGGTGGGAGGAAGTGGTGTAGGGAAAGTACCCGTAAGGGAAGAGTCTTTTAAAATACCTACACCGACACTTTCATAAGTGATCTTAGTATCTCCCAAGAAAGGAATATTGTTGGTGGCGGGAGTGAGAGCATTGGGGGTGCAGTAATCTAACTAGTCAATAGTGACAATTTTACCTTGATAGGGGAATTGTACACATCGAAACACCGATGAAGCGACAAAATTCATGACATAAAACCAACTTCTTCCTTACAACAAGTTGTAATAAAGGGGAGCATCGACTACCTCTACATCGACAGAGACAGTCTTGCCTCCCAACTGAACAACTAAGGACTGCAAGAGTCCGTGAGTGTGAAAACCTTGCCCATCGAATGCTCGTAACATTATAGGGGATTGATTAAGCACATGTGATTTCAATCCTTTCCAACAAGCTAATGAAATGATGCCAGTGGATGCTCCCTCATCGAGTATGGTACGGTGAATCTGTTGGTTATGAACAACAACATTGATCTGAAAAGCAAGCTATTGAGAAATTCATGACTTGAAGTTATCGAGGTTAAATGTGATATTATTCGATGACTCAGAATCAATCATGCCGATGGAGACCAAGAGTGTTCTATGTTGAATTGGACAATGTTGCAAAAATTCAAGAGAAGACATAGCACACAGTGCTTGAGCCAAATCTTCAACAATATTGTAGTTTTGGGCGACACATGAACTAGGATTAAAAGTCGATTTTCGAATAGTGCTCTTGGGAGGGCGTAAAATAGAGTCGAAAGTGGGTTTCTCAATCTGAAGTGATCCAGATGGAGGAGTAATGGTGGTAGGAGATGGATACAATGTAGTATCATTAATGACCTTCTCTTTATTAGTTTTATCCGACGTTTCATATGTTGTGGTGAGAGTAGTTAAATCAATCCCATTAAACATATAAATATGGGCACTCCACGAGGCTTCCTCGCTAGGAGGATGACTGAGATTTCCCCTTCCGGAGGGGCAAGGGCTTTAGCAACCATGGACTGTTGCTGAGGAAAAGGTTGTGTCAACACAACGGGTTGGGAATTTCCTTTGAAATTTTTTTCAACTTCGTCACGATGAGGACAATCTCAGGTGTAATGATCATCACCACAAATGAGACACGAAAATTTTGGTTTTCGCTGTGGTCGTTTTTCAGGAGCAGGCGGTTGAGTTTGATTTTTTGGATTTTCATTATCATTATTATTCTTTTTGGGTTTATTTTTCATTTTTTTTCTTTCCCTTGGATTGTTGTGAAGAGGTAGATTGGACTACATTCACCTCAGATATTTGAGTCCGGGGGGAGGTAGAGGAGAGTGAGGTCAAACCGGTGATGGGCGCAGAAAGAGAGCGATTAGCCGAGCTGACCGATTGTGATGAAGATTGGGTTTTGACGACATCGATAATTCCATCTGCATGAGCCATGGAAGATGGTTTAGATGGATCGATGGATGTGCAGGGAGAATTTGGTATCAAATCATACAACATACCAGATTGGGAATAAGCCAAATCTAGGTACTGAGCATGAGCAATGGCTTCTTCTTCAGTGAAAACACCACCCATGGCGATGTCATGAGAAATTGGGGGTAAAAGAGATTTAGTAAACCATTCTTCCAATAATTGGTCAAGAATGGTCTCTTTGTTCAACCTTCGACGTCGTCTCCACTCATGAATGTGATCAGAGATATGTACGAAGTTCATTTGACGAAGTGAGTTCAAGAGTTATGTACTAGTATCGTAACAGATGGGCAATTAAAAATGTGTAAGAAAATCCATAGTTAGGGAGTTGAAATATTGAAAGGTACCACGTTGGAGCTCAATGTACCATTTGGCCACTGAGCCCATGAGTGTGCGCTGGAAAATATGGAACCAAATAGAATCATCCATCAATGAGTTTGATGAGAACCATTGATGAAATGTCATGACATGGTTGTTCGGGTCTTCGCCAGGTTTACCATCAAATTTGGGGATGTCAGAAGGTAATTTAGCAGGAATTACCGGCCAGAAAGGAAAATGTAGTATGGGATCATTTGTCAACTGAGATAAGTTTGGTAGATCCAACGTGTCTAGGAATGATAACTGTCGGTTAACCCGAGGGTGATATTGGTGTGGCATGGGGACACCAGTAGGGCCATAAATGGGTTGAGGTGGATAATTGTATCTACTAGGCCCTCCCATATACGGTTGTTGTTGGCCGGTATAGGCAGGATTCGATTGTTGTTGAGGAAATTTCACAAAAGGAGGGAAACCTGGTTGGTTCTGGGAAGGATAGGTCATTTGATTAAGTTGTGGGGGATAAAAAAATTTCCCTTGAGGGGGGTAAACAATTTTTCCTTATAGAGGGTATACATTTGACCCTTGGGGAGGATAAGATTGTTTTCCTTGAGGACCCTAAGTGGGATTCAGGACACTCGGATAAGATTGTCCAAAATATAATCTAGAAGGAATAAGATTTGGTACTCCTCCTTGTGGGTTAGGGTATGATGGCCCTCCTTGATAAGGTTGACGAAACATACCTCCTTGGGGTGCTCCCCAAGACTGTGAAGGGTTTCCAACAAAAGGGGGTTGTCCACCTACCATAGTTTGAGTGACAACTGGGGTTTGACCAGTAAAAGGGGGTTCCCCCCCAGTGGGTATGTGCAAGGGTGACTGTCCCCAAAGAGGGACAAGCTCACTAGATGATGGTTTCCCCCTAGTGGGGATTTTTCTTGCAGTTGATTATGTGTGTATGGAAGGGTTCTGCACTTTGTGATGTATAGGTGTTCCAACAAGATTTTGTGGAACATAAGGAACTGTAGTTTGAAAAGGTGTAGTGGTGGGAGTAACGGTCGAAGTACCTTGTGTATGATTAGGCATTATGACTCCATCCTTAATTTGGATTTGCACTGACGTAGCAACAATATTGACTACTCGTTCGATGGAATGGTCAATAGTTTGAATAGACGATCTTGCCTCGACACCAACAGAGGTAAGAGGGTCAATAGGTGGTCGACTAAAATTGAAATGTTCGTAAATCTCATGTCTCGATGGAGTTATCCATATGGAACAAGTAGGTGTCTGTTGTGGATTTACCATGCCAACAGATCGGAAAGGATTCATGTACTCATCATAATCGTGTTGTGTGTTTTCCATCTGTGTCTCAGTGTATGGCCTCAATGGAAAACAAGGACACTCTTCTTCTATAATGTTACCGAATGAGTCTAATAGAACAAGGAGTGGCTTGATAGGAAATTCTAACACAAGGATAATATGAGGAATGGGATCCTCAACCGTAACCAAGGTGCTTTCAGGATTCACTAACAAAGGAGTAGAAATGCTCCTAGCATCTGAGCGATTTTCTACCTCTTCATAGTAAAAATATTTGGGTGAATTAGAAGGTAAGGGTTCATAGCCTTCCGGAGAGAACAATTGCATCCTACGTGACCTACAAAGACCTTTATCATCTACAATATCAATCTTGAAAAATTAAGTAAACAAAAAACACTCGCTAAAAATCTAGAAGAACCAACAAGAAAACAATACCTTCTCTCAATGACCGTACTAGTTGGTGATGAAATCCAACATCGCGTGATCAAATTGAGAAGGGGTTAGGATATGAACTGGTGGATCAGTTACATTGGAAACTTGCTTAATGAACTTACGCCTTGGTGCAAGCTACCACACAATAATCATGGATTTACCCTCTAAGGATCCCGTGTGAGTTTGACCAATGTTTGTTCCAGGTACAATGGAGACTTCCCTTCACCATCACCTTGTGTGAGGACCCTAAATATTATGGCTACTAAGGACACCAACTCATAGTTAGCCTCTGGGCAGGTATATTCGACAGTTCAGTCTGAATGTGTGTACATGATAACAAGTCCGAAATACTTCGAGAGAACTGAGGACAAGTGGACCGGTAGAACTCCAGAGGACCCCAAACAGATTCAGAATTCAGGAAGCATCGAGACCAAATGAAGACAGTTGGACCTCAATAATAACCCCCAAAATATGATCTTACTACTACGAACAGTTAAGCCTCAGAGGGATTATCTCCATTGCTCTCTCGAACGTGACCTCGTGTGTAACCCCTGTGTGAGAGGGGGATCCCAACTATGCTTATACGGAAATTGGATTTACTCTCCCTATCGCAAGATGCTAAGTTTGTTTTTAATTCTTTGGAGAGTTATACTCATCGTCTAATCCAAAGCACTAATCCTATTCTAATGTTGGTGGAAGAATCTAAAAAGAAAAAGTTTCTAGATCGATTTTTAATTAGCATTGATTTTAGTGGTTGTTCCTTAGACAAAGGTGAATGAGAGTGAAACTAATGATGTTACGACTCGAATCCCAAAGAAGTAAAAGAATGATAAGAAAACGTTTATTTCGATGAACTTCTATTTACGGGAAGGAGAAGAGTTTTCTTTCTTTCACTACCAAACACAAGAATGCAGAAATTTCTTGCAATTTTTTTTCAACAAGAATCCATTTCAGTGCTAAATCATAAAGAAATTGGTTCCAGTATCCAAAAACTAATTGTAAAAAGTATCCTTTCGTTTGATTATGAATGTGAATCGATTTGGTTTAATGCTTCTTATGCCAATAATAAAAAATATTTCACTATCGCAACTTTTAGACAATGGGAAGCAAGAATCACACAAACAAAAGGCACTCTCACAACAATCAATAAGATGCAAAAACAAACTAAAATTTCCAAAAAGAACACCAAAAACAACAAAACACACTTAAGAAAATTCTGGAAATATGTGAAGATCAAAGACCAATTGTTAGAGCAACATTTTACTCACCCTATGTAATCTTGCAGAGAGGGCCTTACTCCATTTCCCTATGTAGACTTACTTTCCCTTATTGATTATTCCAAAGACAAAAACACATATTTTTCCACTTGTACACACCTTGCAAGCTATACAACATGTGTATACGCTGGCTGCTCCACTACAACTCGCGTACATCGGGATTTGTGCCAAAAAATCAAAATTAAATGTTGGGTTTCCATGTCATGACATGAGATCTTTGATCCTTGGCCTTCCATATACTGGAAACGTTCTGAATCGTCCCTTCAGTTACATTTTGAAGGCTATAAATAAGCCAATTCCAAGCTATGGAAAAGGGAGAGAGAATTCAACTTTGAGAGCAAAGTTACTTTGGAGAAATTATTACTTCATTATTGAGTCTGCATCCCTTTGTCCTTTAAGTCTGAACACAGTGTTCAACCCCCAAGCTCTTCCTTTATTGATGGAGAACCTCTTTGTATCCCTTATATGAGATTTCCTTTGGTGGAGGATTGAAGTGGTGAAGGCCCAGTTGGAAGGAACTCAGTTTCTTGGTTCCGAACCATGCCAATACAAAAGCCTGCAATGTTTTCACTTCTGTTGATAATTTATTAATAGAAATACTCCTTTCCAGTCCAATTGATATCTTGCAAATATATATATTATGATCCATGGGTGTGTTTGTTTTGAATATTAATGGATTATGCTATCCAATGTACTAACCTGTTATTTTATCACTATATGCTTGTTTTTCTTGTTTGTTGAGAACTCATTGCAGGTATAAAGCTTTGGGTCAAAGTGCTTAACGATGGACATCATCAAACGTTTGGATGAGGTAGGCCTCTTTCTTTCCTTCTTTGCACATTAGTTAATATAGCATATGCTGGAATTGAGTCGATTTCTACAGTCACTCCTGTCTGTTGTGGTTCACCCTAGCCATAGAGAGATTTTCCTCGTAACAGAATTGGCGACCATACTGGGGATGAATCTTCTTTCTTAGGGTTTGAAGTACTTTTCTCCTTAGATTGCTCTCGCTTCTATTGTGGTTCTTGTCATGTCATTGCTTGACAACTCCTTTTCACTCTAGATCTGAGTTTTTAGCCTTTTTCCCTTACCCGACCTCATTTCAAAGCATATACACACCTTTTTGCTTTACAGTTGCGTACACATGCATGCTGTCTCACTTCAAGCTGCGTATATACGCACTATTTTCCCAAACAGTCGCGTACACCTTTTTTCTTGGTTTGGTGTTTGCTGGGTGGGATTTTATGATTGATGAGGCTTCTTAGGTCTCTGTAGTGCCTGTTGAGTGCCTGTGGGATGACATAAAACCCTCTTTTGGTTGAATTTTCGGGTGAAGTTTTTCTCTTCACCTTTTCATTTTTTTTGTCCTTGTACATTGGGCTAGGTGCTATGCTGCTTGATATCCTTCTTTTGTACATAGTAAGTTTATATATCAAGTTACTTTTCAGTCCATGCATTTTCAGTTTTAATATATTGAAAATACAAAAAAATAGGCATTTTGCATGGCTTGGCATTTTTGTCTTTTGAGTTTTTATCATTAGCTTAGTGCATATAGTGAAAGATTGCATCTTTACTTCTGAATCGTAGATTTGAATTTGAAAATTGCATCGTTTTTAGGAGCATATCATCCATCAAAAGTTGAAAGTTAGACTTTGCATTACTTTCATATTTACTTTTCTTGTAGAGTCATAACACCATTTGTTTCATCACCATATACCTTTTTGAGTAATCACAGCCATAAAATGACCGCTATAATTTAAAATTTATTAGTAATGATTTTATTTTCTAGGGTGCACAAACTAGTCTAGGATTTAGTGCCTTGGAATAGAATTTTGTGAGTAAACTTCTCCAAGGGAATTAAATCAACATATGTGTCCGAGTCAGGGAGTGGAGAAATCCATTGTATAATTGGTAAGATCAGGAGGCTCTGCTCACACCGGAGTTAATCACGAGGTTTCGCAAAGTTGGTTGAAGGGATATCCCCCGGATACTTGCCTAGCGTCAGAGATATTTCTGTGGATTTATTCGTATTTGGGGATCTTGCTAGTGCCCATACCTCAGTGAGAGGTGGTGCTTTCAAGGTTTTGGGCTTTGCTACCCTACCCATACGGTGATACAGACTTATGACTGCTCTCCTGTGCATCGATTATATAATGGTTTATTAGTTGCTTGACTTAGGTATCTCATATGTTATTTGCAGGGGTTATTCTGCAAGTACCCTGGGTCATATAGGGGTTAGACAACACACAACCTTGATGGAGGATTACCTCTCTAGGGGGATCTGACTAACTGGTTGTTAAGCCCATGAGGGCCCCTATAGCTGATTCTGTTACCTCTGATCTTTAGCAGGGAGTCTCAGGTCCCTCTTGGACGAGACATACCTTCTTTAGGGAGGGAGGCCACTCAACCACTTTACCTGTTTGCATGCATATTGGCCGTTTGAATTTTGGTGTGCTCTTTGATTACTAGTTGGCCTTAGGAGTCTATACTGATTCTTCATTATCATGGACAGTAGAGTTCCTTTTTCTCCCTTGTTTACTGCTACCCCCACCATGATGTCCACTCATTTCATGGGGATGGATCCTTCTGCTTCACATTATGGTATGCAGAATTATAATACTCAGTCAACGCCTTGGGTCTCTAATCATTTTTCTCATGGTATGCTCGATATGTCTTCGCACTTTCCATCCTCTGTCTCGCCCCCTTATGCGAATACAATTTTTGGGTCTTGGGGAATGATGCCTCCTTATTCTCCCTCTTTGTTTGGTGGGAGTCATATCCTTAAAGCACCTCTTACGGTAGGAGGTTGGAATCTTCCTTCATACGAATCCACTATGCGAGAAGTAAGTTCCCAATTAAGAAATCGTTCTACTTATTACACTCCATCCACTTATCCTTCTTCCGCTATGTCAGTTCCTATGAACACGTTTCCCATGGTGGAACTCCATATGTCCTCTGGTGTTTCATCTGGGGGGATTTATTTTTATAGTATGGGAAACCCCTCTCACGAATTTCCTTCGTCTGGAGGAAATATATATCCTCACATGAGTAACCCTTGTCATGTCGCTTTCTCTTCACAAGCGGCTTCCTTAGTGTCGATGCCCTTACAACCCTTTATGAATCAATATGGAGGAGGATACTATCCTACCGGACAGGGACAAGGTGTAAACCAGGATCCTTCCTGGCCTGCAATTCCTCAAAACAAATCTTTCCCTGGACTTTGGTCTCAAATGTTGCAATTCACCACCGCCACAAGTCCAGTCATTGCATGTCATATTGGAATTATATCACCAACCTTTGCTAGTTATGTTGGAGATTGATCAACAACCTCTGCAAGTCATGTTGAAGACCTGCAACGAACTACTGCAAGTTAGGCTCGGGGCACAAGTCCAGTCGTTGCATGTCATACTATCATTGTATCACCAACATATGCTAGTCATGTTGGATATTGATCGACAACCTTTGCAAGTCATGTTGAAGACCTGGAACCAGCCATTGCAGGTCATGTTGGGGGCACGAGTCTAGTCATTGCTAGTCACACTGCACATGCATCACCAACCTCTGCTAGTCATGTTGGGGATGCATCACCAACCTATGATAGTCATGTTGGGGATTCATCACCAACCTCTGCTAGTCATGTTGGATATTTTCTACTAGCCTCTGCAAGTCATGCTGGGAGCATGTCACCAGCCATTGCTAGTCATGCTAGAGGCATTCATATGATGGAGAGGCATAGACGTCTCAAACATAAGCCTAAATTCCTTTGCAAGACGTGTGAAGGAAGTCACCTTAGTCATTTGTGTCCTATTACTGTTGGAATACCTGAAGCATGGGGCTCACCTAAGGGCCCTTCATATTCTGAGGCATCTGTGGTTTCTCCGCACCCTCTTTCTCCATTGATTGACACAACAATCATGCCGATGCAATCGCCACCTGAACACACTCCCATTTTTTAGGGTGATGTGTCTTAGGTCACCGTTATCATGCATACTATTCAACCAATGGTTGATACAACGAGCATGCCGATGAAATATTTGGCTGACACTCCTCTTCCTTTAGGGGATGATGCATCTCTTGACCTTGTTGTCTTGCATCTTGTTCAACCAACGGTCATGTCAATGCAATCTTCGGCCGACACCACCCTTATTTTTGGAGTTGATGCGTCTCTTGACCTTGTTGTCTTGCATCCTGTTCAACCAATGGTCGTGTCGATGCAACCTTTGGTCAACCCCACTCTTCTCTTGAAGAGTGAAAAGTCTAAGGAAGCGGTCGCACTAATGCAATTTTTGGTCGATCCCACTCTTCTAGTTCTGGTTCTATACCTTCTATGCCATGTCCTTAAGATTTCTAGTACTTCACCTTATGAATAAGAGAGAGTTTTACTCTTCCCAATTTCTCTCCCTCCAAGTCTTGACAAGGTTCCCTTTGATTGGGATGATCTTGTGGGGTATCCAATGCCTCCGCCTATGTCTTTTCCAGGAAGAGACATTATCCGATATATCACAGAGACGATAACCTCCGTTAGCACTTTGTCCTCCTCGACTTGGAGAGCTTTGGGACTTCCCAAGATTGTGTCGGTTCTTCGTAAGATAATGACATTACAAAGAAGGTCCGCACGAGAGCCTTGGCCTCCCCCATGACTTGCCTCTTAGAATCTCCCTAACGAGTCCAATTTAAGCTCTTTTCTGACTCATTCAAAAAGTGAAAATATTGTCGAGTGATTTGTCCCTTTCACAATCGTTAAATTGGACTTGAAAGGTTGTGAGTCTTAGTTAAGCTCTTTTCAGACTCCTTTTCAAAAAGTGAAAATATCTTCGAGTGATTTTTCCCTTTCACACTCGTTAAATTGGATTTGAAAGGTCGTGAGTCTTAGTTAAGCTCTTTTTCGACTCGTTACCAAAAATAGAAAATATCGCCGAATGAACTTCTCATTTTCACACTTGTAAATTGGATTTGAAAATACGTCTTCTTGGCACAAGTTTACCCCTTTTTCACACCAAGTAGACTAAAAGACATAAAAAAGGACATTTTTTGGCGTTAAGTTGTGATTTCATCTCATGCCCCTGCTTGCAGTATTGAGCCTATAGCCGATTCTCGCTTTGCATTCTAAACCATTTGCCTTAGTAGTTTTTCATCCTCAACCAAGCAGAGCCTTGTTTATATCCTTCACAATTTGACACCCTATACCTAGGAGGGAACATCTCCCAAGTGTCCATCTCCCGCATGCACTTCCCTGCATTGAGCATAGGTATGTTCCACTGTTGGAACTAGTTTTTCTTACTTGTGACACTCATTTCCTCCTCTGTATCATAGCATTCATTTGTTTTGAAAAAACAAAAAAGATGGGCAGGAAGGGAGTACGATATTATATTTGGTAGCAGTTGTGTCACCTTTGAACAGAGCACAAAGTTATTTGAGTCCATTCATCATAATTTTTGGATTAGCATGACCTTAGGAAGATGAACTCATTACAGAGCCTTTTCTACCAGCTGGTTACTCTTCCAATCCCTACAGAGAACTTCATTGATGCCTTCTACATCTCATGTTTTTATCTTTGGCTCTATGCTACTGGAGTCCACCATATGTCTCGTGCTCTTGTTCAAAGGAAGTCTATCAACCTATGTCGGCCACTCCTCAAAACTCTTGACTTTGCATGTCGACCATACCCTCAGTTTGTCTCAAAATCACATGATACTTTAGTCCTATCATGCACCTTGGCCCTACTTTCATCATTGGTAGGTAACCTTGAACCCAACAGTCGACATTTCATCATTGGTCGTTGACTGGGTGGTTTCCCTTGTGTTCGACGACAATACATCTATTCACACATTGGGATTCATGTAGTGTCTTGGATGCCATTAGATTTATTGGTGGTTTCCTCGCCTTTGTCAACATTTTTCATCATTGGATGCTATTCAGAGGGTCTTTTTCGTGTACCACTTGCACTTGGCACACACAAAAGATGCACATGGTTGTTGGTTCATGAAATTGTTCTTCATCCGATTCCCACCAAATCATGAAGCTCTTGCTTTATACCTCGTGCTGACTGATGAGAGATGCCTTAATGCTCTCCTTTCACCGAATCTCTTTCCATCGACATTAGACAATCATCTGGAAACGAGATCTAGAGTCTTATGAGTACCTTGAGGTTTGCAATCATTAATGGCAGACTCTCTCGCCATCGATAGTTGGGAATACATCAATGTCTCTTGATTGATGAATTCTTCATGTTTTTGACACTGACTCCTCTATTCACACTTGTAAGAATGTACTCGGTGCCTTGATACCTACTTTCATTGTCATTAGGCTGTCTCACGTTTGTTAACAGTATACATCAATGACTGGTAATCAAACGATGTCTCATTATGTTCGACCTCAACTCCTTTATTCACATGATGTAGACTTGCACCTTTGGTGGATTGTGTAGAAGACTTGAAGACATCATTATGTGGCCGCAACTTTCCTGATTTGTTGCTTCCTTTTCATTGGACCAATACCTATATGACTTTAGTGATCATGGAAGATCAGATTGTACTCCATGATATACAGACATCTTCAGATTGGTTTTGAGACTGTTTTTATTGGGTCTTGTTCATGACTATGAAAACTATTGGTATGTAACTGCATTTGTATTTTCATATTTAATGGCCACAGACACTTGTTTGGTATATTTTTCACATGGATCTGCAATGTATTTTTGGCAGCCATGTATGCAAAGTCAGTACAAAATGTAATGAGAAAATTGAGTTCGTCCAACTGGTTCTCTACCACTCCACTTCTGGGTTGTTTATAATGTATTTCGGCCATCGCAGATACTCCTCTAACCTCACACATTAGGGGGCATCTGTTAGAGAAATATTTTCCTCACCCTATGCAATCGTGCAGAGAGGGCCTTACTCCATTTCCCTATGCAGACTTACTTTCCCTGATTGATGATTCTAGAGAGAAAAATAAATATTTTTCCACTTGTATGCACCTTACAAGCTATACTTCATGCGTATACGCTGGTTGCTCCACTATAGACCACGTACATCGATATTTGTGCAAGAAAATCAAAATTAAATGTCGGGTTTCCATGTCACGATAGGATATCTATGATCCTTTGCCTTCCATATACTAGAAACGTTCTGACTCGGCCCTTCAGTTGCATTTTAAAGGATATAAAGAAGCCAATTCTGAGCTATGGAAAAAGGAGAGAGAATTCAACTTTAAGAGCAAAGTTACTCTAGAGAAATTATTACTTCATTATTGAGTCTGCATCTCTTTGTCCTTTAATTCTGAACACAGTGTTCATCCCCCAAGCTCTTCCTTTATTGATGGAGAACCTCTTTGTCTCCCTTATATGATATTGCCTTTGGTGGAGGATTGAAGTGGTGGAGGCCCATTTGGAAGGAACTCGATTTCTTGGTTTCGAACCATGCTAATACGAAAGTATGTAATGTTTTCACTTCTGCTGATCATTTATTAATAGAAATACTCCTTTCCTGTCCAATTGATATCTTGCAAATGTATATATTATGATCCATGGGCATGTTTGTTTTGAATATTAATGGATTATGCTATCTAATGTGCTAACCTGTTTTATTATCACTATATGTTTTCTTTTCTTGTTTGTTGAGAACTCGTTGTAGGTATAAAGATTTGGGTTGAAGTGCTCAATGGTGGACATCATCAAACGTTTGGACGAGGTAAGCCTCTTTTTTACCTTCTTGGCACATTAGTTTATATAGCATATGCTGGAATTGAGTCGATTTCTATAGTTACTCCTGTCTGTTTTGGTTCACTATAGCCATAGAGATATTTTCCTTGTAACACCAATTAAAACAATAAAGAGATCCCTGAGTTTCCTTATGACAATCTTCAATCGATCAGATGAACGAAAAGGTATCGAAATGAACCCAAAATCTGAAGAAAAAGGGCAATTTCGTAACAAGAAAATGAAATAAAATCTAATCAAAGATCAAAAGTATTAAAAGAATCAAGTTGCAGGTCTGACAAAAGATATAAATTGAAAAAACAAGTCATGAGTTAAAAGGAAATACCCAAAAATCACACCCAGTACAAAGGTAGTCAATAATTTTTCAAAATGAAGAAAAATCAACGCTCTGGTTATATTAGCACTAAAGAACTAAAATGCTCCCTAAAGCACTATAGGGGAGTTTCGATCAAGAAATCAATGCTCTTGATGTAAAGGGAGAGGGCGTGGGTTTATCAAAAAGAAAGGGAACAATCTAGAAAATGAAAAACTCAAGAAGTTTGATCAACAATCTCTCTGAGACATTTTCAGTATTGAAAACAAATGTATAGAAGCGAAAATGCAACAAACAGGATCTGAATATGAGAAAAAAGATAAGACAAAGCCAAGGAAAGAAACCAAAACTGAAAGCTTCATTCCCTAGCAGATTCACCAATTTCTGTTGTAGGAAAATTCCCCTGCAGAAAGGTGAATATCCTCTTGGATCCTAGAACCCTATTACCAAGAGAGAAATATGCTAACATTGGACACTAAAATTCCTTTAAATGTAGTTAAACTAGTCGAAGGAAAAAGAGGAAGAAAGTATGATGTACCTTTTTCTGAAGCTTGTCCTCACTTAGTCCAGGTTGAACTTGATCTTCAAGCTCCTTAATGAGATCTGCAATCTAATAGACAACAAAGACAATGCATACTTCCTATTATACCAAGATTAGTTTAAACTAAATTTATCAACAAAATACAAGTATATGCAACCATACACAAACTTGAAGGAAATAGGCCAAGAATATATTAGTGAGAACATTACAAGGCACTTACAATATATAGATGTAGTTTCAACAACCTCTCCAAGTCTTCCTTGTCCAAACCCTTGCTCGAAAGATCCATGATCAGAATGAAAATACTTTTTGATGATATTATCCTCCTTTTCACCATGAGAATGCCTCCTTCTAGAATCTTTGAAAGGCTCAACCACCTTAGTTATCTTTGGAATAAGTTGAGGATATGACTCTATCAGTTGTGGTATCTCCTTTAGATGCAGCCTAAAGCTTGGATTTGCGCCAAACGAACTCAGAACATCTCTAGCTTTCCTTAGATATAAGGGGGATTTATTCCCATGATTCTCTCAACCAATCGGTTCTCCCTCAGAACTGGCAATAGAGCATTGCAACGCTCTCTACTAGATGGACAAGGAGCGCTAATCTTCCAAAAGTTCAATAAGATGATCATTTCTCAAGGCAAAAAATTTTTCTTAGCTTGTCAAATGATGCATTTTCCCCTTCTAATATGTCTTAGAGGATGTATCAAGTGTTTCCATGGTGGCGTTCACAATGCGACATATGTAGAACGAGAATGCGACATTTACGACACTTGCGACAAAAGTGCGACTCTTGCGACAATGATAATGTGACATTATCAAAGTGAAGAATTTTGACGTATAACACACTAATCTAGATTTATGAGAGGAATGAAAGGAATAAATACTGAATCCAATAACACAAAGATACGAAGAACAACAACACATATCTAGTGAACAATAACTTCTATTGAATAAATAAAATAGACTGAAACTGTAAAACTGCAAAATTGAAAACAACTTGCTTGAATGGTGGTAGCTATCTCTACGAAGAGATGTGGCTGCTACTCACATCTTTCTGAGAA
>SNQJ01S0223869.1:0-10171 GCA_010110895.2 Picea sitchensis | reverse complement strand
AGTGGAAACCAAAACAGGTGGAAGCCAATTGTGCTTTCGGCCAAAAAGAGAAGTCACCACTTGCCCTGCCATTTTGTTGGAAACCAGAGTAGGTGGCAATTGGTAGTGTTGAAAAAATTGTCTGGCGAAACTAGACATACTAACAAAATCTAAAACTTAAAATTAGGAAAAAAACATAACATAGTACGAGACCAAGTTGACAAGAAGAAAACTCCATCACTGTGTTGGTGAGGCTCAGAGAACTGTGCATAATTAAACATTAGAGGGGATATGAGAATAGTGGAACCTGCCATTCGGAGAGCCATTGTGAAGGGTACCATCGCTGGGTTTGATCACATAGGGTTGCGCGTAGGTCAGGCACCTCTGCTTGGCTGGCATGTTTGAGAAGGCGTCGAACAACATGTCGATGCAGCTACTGATGAGGGTGTGCCGGTGGATTTTCTCCATCATATAACCTATAATTTCAAAAATAATCTCTAGCTACTCTAGGTTGAAGAGGCTGGGTGGAGTCTGGTCGCAATCTACAACAGGGTTCAGCGATGGAGGATCAACCCGACAATCCGTTGTGGGGAATTCTTCCTGAAAAATGAAAGTGGGGTCATCCATGGTCATCCTTGTATCTGTAGAAGAAACAAATGTGTTGGGTCTATCATGGGAATCTGGGACCATGTAGAGTTGGGACTCTGGTGAAACCTTAATTTTTTCCTCCAGGAATTCCTCCTCCACGAAGGCCATTGGAGGCGTATGTGGCTGTACAGTTAGTTGAGTCTAGGCTATGGACATAGGCCTCTCCAAGTTGTGCAGGTGTATTTGCCTTGCTGCGCGACTATACCAGGCAGAACCTTGTTTGTTTTTTCCTCTTTATCTCGTCATGGTGGAGCCTGGAGGTCGAATAAATCTGCATATGAGGCCAGAGAGAACCAACTAGACGAAAACCAAATTCCCGAGTAGAGAAAGGAGACATAGAATTGAGGCGAAGTGGTGAATTCCATGGTCGAGATGGATATTTAACCGAAGGGAGGATATGACCGCTCTGCTACCTCACGTACCAGACATTACCCTCTTGCAATTAATCATCGAGGTCGTCATTAATCTTGCGTGGCACAGTTGTCCTCCCTCTCTCTACGAGTGTTTATGGTCATCATCCATCCAAGAATAGGCATTGGGGTGGCGACCAACCATATTTATAGAAATTTCTATGAGGGGGCTATGTGGCCTCCTTTGGGCTATGTGTCACCCCATGTAACATCCCGCTCTGGCACACTGAGCGAACTTATTCTTTGAGGACACTTGCTCGCAAGTGATACAGATTATTATGTTATTAAAACATTTGATTTTGATTATGAGGCGTTATGGGTTGATGACATGTTGCTTTACTACATTGACATAGACAGGTGTTATTGACTTGGTTTTACTGAGTGTGTAGGATTTTGGACCTCGAGGATGCAGAGGCATTGATGGAACACCTTGTACTCTGGATCAAGTCGGGGAGTGTACCATTGGGGTTTGATTGTTTTACTATGATATTAGTGCATCTGATTAGATTATATGATATGGATATATTCTGACATGATTTGTTGACGATGCGGGCTTATGATAGATTTATGACCAGACTCACATGTGGAGTAAAGGGGTCACGCACGACTACCAGATATGTTGAGGGAGAGGTGTGGATAGCAGCCCTGCCACAGCCTACTAGCACTCTCGTCATGGCTTGAACTGTAGGTTAATGTTTACCTAGTTCGAGAGGACCCATGATGTCGTGAGGACAGACTACGAAAATTGCTCATGATGATTCTAAGGGGCACGCAATAAGGCATGGGATGTATTCCTTAAAGGCCCTTAGTCTCCCACAAGGTCACCTAGCAGAGTATTAACTCCAGGGGTTTTTTATATCTACCAAGTCATTCAAGAGGAAACTGGCACCCTTGGAGCACATGGTGCGTCTTGAAGGGCACGTCGCGCAAGTGAATAGATGAGGTGAGTGGCACCCTTGGAGCACGTGGTGAGTCTTGAAGGGCATGTCGCGCAAGGGAATAGATGAGGCGAGTGCCACCCTTGGAGCACCTAGTGCGTCTTGAAGGGCATGTCGCGTTGTTAAGGATAAATGAAAGAACCTAGACGGCCTTAGGACGAATAACGTGATAAGAATTTTTAAAATAATTTCCCTAATAAAATGTCGCCCAGCACGAAAATTTAAGGTCTAGGTCTAAATTATGCTAGTGGTAAAATTTTAACTTTAAAAAAAATAAAAATAAATGATATATATATATATATATATATACAAAATAAAAATAAAAACAACATAAATAATAATTATACTCTTCGTTAAATCTTGTAACAAGAATGGGGTAAGCAATTTAAATGATTCATAAAAATATGTTAGGGTAAAATTAAAAAAAGGGAAATAATTATTTTTTTATTTTATGATAATTTAAAATTATTAACTAAAAAGGGAAAAAGGAAGAAAAGGGGGTTAATTTCTACACCTGCTAATTTGAGTCCTAAATGAAAAGGGGAAAGAGGGAAATCTAAAATATTTAGGAAACTAGGAAAAGAGGGAAACATAAGAAGAAAAGGGAAACACAAGGGAAAAAGCAGAAAGTCAAACTTAGTAAGGTATATATCATTAAGAACTTTCTAATTTAAAACTGAACTAGCAAATTGATAATGGGGAAAGTCATTAAAACCTGTAAGAGAATTTGGGGACACCTAGGAGCGATTCTAGGAGTGAATCTAGGTGGGTGAGGGAAATAAGGGAAATTAATTAATTAAATAAATTAATTTGTGGAGGAATGAAGGAGATGGGTGACACTTGTACGGGGAGGATTTTTAGGATTTAATTTTTAGAACTTTAATTAAATGAGATTTTAGGAAAGTAATGGACTTCGAAACTCTATATAATGAAGGAAGGAGAATGATGAAGGATCTTTTTATGTTTGCATAACGTTACGTTGTAGAAATCTCTACTTGACTGACTTAGCTTGTGGGAGTTGGGATACCCAGTTGGGTGAAGAGTGGTAGCTCGACCTTGCGAGGCGATCTGGGAGCTAGTTGATTCTCTGGTTAGCGTGTGTGGCCCCTTTGCAACTCGAGGGGATAAGGGGGAAGAAGAGTACCCCTAGCATTGGTTGGGAGGTACTGGTGAAGTCTCACCGATCAGCAAGCGGGAGTTGCATGGAGTGCGTGGGGCATCACTCAGAGTGGGTGATCAAGCAACGGTACGCTTTCTCCATTTTTGTATGGTATATTGTTGTAGGATTTATGATTTGGTTATGCATGTTTATTTGGGTAAGTAAACTGATTGTCTAGATTGATGACTGAAATTTTTCATAGCCTAGCTCGATGATTGATTGGCTCCCATGGCCTTCATTTCCCTCCAATATTTGACTGCCTTGTGGTGTATTGATTTTGACCCTTGTGGTTGTTTTTCCCTTCATCCCTAACTCATCATTCCTCGCCTGAGCAGTCGGCTAGGAGCCTGATCCATGGTCGTCGCTTTGGCGTTAATAGACCTATGGATCTCAATGCCCTGCTTTTCTGTGCGATGATGATGAGCGAAGGACGCACTTGTCATCCTTCTACCTCTGATGTTTTTCCCTGGCTGATTGTCGTCTTGCACCTTGATGCATTTATTTGACCCGGAAATTTAATGATTGATGGTGAAAGTTTATCTTTTTATTTTATTCTTAATATTGAGTTGTAGATTGATTATGCTTTTATTCTTCTGTGATTTTGATTTGAACCAAAATGTCTCCCCCTTTTTATATTGAATGGTCTGCCTACTCTTTACATCTAAAGATAATTGTTTTTAGTCCTTTATTTCCTGGAATGTTTTGTTCAGCGATTTGCTTATATAGAAATGACAACAATGTAAATCCCCTTCTGGCGCGTTTTGGTATAGGGATTTTCATTTGTTCTGCACTTTTATTTGATTTTCGGCTTCTTCCCAGCATCCTTTATTTTACCTGGCATGCATCTCTTTTATTTCTGCAAGATTTTAAATTACAAAAAAAAAAAAAAATAGTCCAGCATTTGATTTTACTGTCAACCCAAAATTCAATTTTAATTTCAACCCAACATTTCGATTTTAATTGTCCACTCAACATTTCAGTTTAATTGTTTGCACAGTTGTATAGTTGTTACTTCCAGAGTTGGTTAAGGGCATCATTTTACCTTGTCAGATACCTCTCGACGATAAATTGTTTTAAACAGTAGTAAACTCTTAACCGCGTTGACATCTTTGACTATGGAGTTATTGAATGACATATATGAGCCTTAAAGTTGACTATGTTTTCCTATTAATTACCATGATTTTTCCATTTAGAAGTTGATTGTGTTGATACTGGAATGACCACCTGTTTGGACCACAAATTTGACATGAAAATAATGACTGCAGTTTCCATTATTTACCGTGATTTTTCTTTAAAGTGATGACTGCGTTTTTTTTTCCTTTTTATTTTTACCATGAATTAGCCATGAACGTGTTGACGGCATATTTCGTAGTCGTATATGGTTTTGTTTTTATATATATTATTTCCTGTTATAATGAATCGTTACCCGAAAAGAATCAGTCTGTTTTATTAGTTACTACGGTGGAGTGATGTTGTTGAGGGTAAGACGTGCCCATGGCTGCCCCTGGCAGCGAGCGTAAGCCTACATTATCCTTCCTTTTAAGTTTGTGATTTATTAGTTGTCAACGTTTCTATTTTCATGTAAGTCTACGTATTTTTATATTCTTTTTGTATCAACATCTCGCCCAGCATATCTGGTGGCGTGTATCATGTTTTGACTGCTGGATTCCTCCCTGGGTGAGTTAAATAACCGTGGGGTTGAGGTTACACCAGCACTATGCATTGATAGGTATCTGGCGGGTGGATTTATTTCAACCTCGGACTATGTTTGACAGCCTTGTGTAATTGATTAGAACGCATCATAATTCTAGTCATGTTTTATTGATTGCCAGGTGACTGGTCATCCACATGAAATCCGACTTTAATTTGACAGCCTTGGATAGTTTACACAGTAGCTTATAGCATGGTAGATTGTGTTACTTGTCGCAATTTTTAGCATTGTAGACCGCCTCTTCATTTGTTTAGACAGTCCTTAAATTTAATTCAACAGAATCGTCCTTTAGTTTAACTTTAATTAGACTAGACTAGCCATTTCAGACTGCATTAATGTTAATTACATTTCTAATTATTAACCAAATCGAAGTTCAGACTTGGTTATTTGATGTCCATTTAATGTTGAATTAGATCGCACCTTGAGGACAATTTATAATTTAGAACTGATATTTTGATTGTTTTAAGGTTAAATTTAGATTGTAAAACAATGATGATTGTAACTTAGACATGCTAAGTTAGATATGTTTTTAACGCCAATTTAGATCGTAAGTTGACCATCTTAGACTTGTTAAAAAGGGTTGAGTTGTTGATGAAGCCGTGTCTTCCTTGTTAGCCCTCCTCTTGTGTCCCGTCAACTTTTTGTGTGGGGTGTGGGTATAGTCTCCCTGTCAGTATTCATCTCTTGGTGCGTCAGAGTTTTCTAGAGTCCTTGGTCCAGATAGGATGTGGTGCGTCAAGGTTATTGACACGTCTATCACCTGGGAACGGAATGATTCCTTATGAGAGGATCATTGCACGCCCTATGGGATAAAGGCGAGAGAGATTTTGGCTGGAGCCGATGCGTTCTGTGTGAGTGTTGTCAAGCGTTGCTGGTTGCTTTATGGCGCATGGGTTGAACACCTTCAGGCATTGGGTTCACGCACCTAGAGGCTCTAGTCCTTGTTTTCTAGGTCATTGTGTCGAGTTGGGGATGTGGTCCCTTAGCTTGTAGGCGTGGTCGTGTTTGTGTCGGGCGGGTAGTCAATCCTCCTTGTTGTTCTACGCTTGTTTCTCCCAGTTTCCCTTATGCCTGTGTGTGGAGTCTTAGTTGTTGTTTCCTATTCTACGAGCATGGTGCTCGCCGTCAGCTGTGTCGTCTAGATGTAACCGTCGTTGGTGTCCTATTTTTGTCAAAAAAATTGCACTGTTGTTTCTCTTGTAGACGTAATGATCGGGTCGTTACATGTGGTATCAGAGTGGGTTCAACCCGCGACCTGGGATCACTACCGCTTCATTGATATGATTTGATATTATGTTGCTAATTAAGTTGACTTGTATTCATGCAGGTAATCATGGTTAGAGGATGTCATGGAGGCAGACGACAGGGTGCTAGGGGAGGAGGCGCAACGCCTCCAGTAGCACCCATGCCTGAGGGGTCTAACCCTCAAGGAGACGAACAGGTTATCGGGCAGGAGCAGATAGTAGTTGGTGATATGGTCGGAATGATGAGATCTTTTCAGTGCAAGTCTGAGGCACTGATTAGCCATTTGAACAGAGATGAGGTTATGGCATCGGCACCCCTTGAGGATCCACCACGCACTCTGGTCGGTACTGGTAGCATTCATCATGAGCTCGAGAAGGTCAAATTTCCCGAGTTCTTTGGTGCCCCAGACGACGCAGCCACCGAGGCATGGTTGGATAATATGGTGATGTGCTTTGCAGTTCGTGATTATACCTCCAACATGAAGGTTCACATGGTGGTCTTCCAACTGAAAGGAAGATATTTTCTATGGTGGAAGACGCTCCTACCGCAGCTGAACATGGTCGTCGAAGATGTGTCATGGGAATTGTTTGAGGAACGGTTCTGAGAGAGATACCTATCAAAGGAATTCATTGAGCGTCAACTCAATGAGTTCAACGCCTTATGACAGGGTCGTCATACGGTGCCCGAGTATGAGGCCTATTTTATGGAGCTGCTCCAGTATGCTCTGCATCTTAACACTGAGAAACTTAAGGACAACAGGTTCATGTTCGGCCTTAATGGTAGCATAAGTGCAAAGGTTAGGATCTTGATGCCTCAAACCTTGCATGATGTCGTCTAGAAGGCCCTCATAGCAGAGGAGGAGCTTATCAGTGGGGGTTAGACCAGGACTCCAGTGAGACCAGCAGTTCAGGTGTCATCTGGTGCATAGCAGCATCAGACACCAACCAGACATACGCTAGGGTATCATGGCTTCAAGAGGGGATCAACTTTCACTACACCTCAGCGATCGATGCCTCAACAGCAGACACCTTATCGGGTACCACAGCATCAACAGCGGCGTCAACCACAGCAGCAGCAGTTTAGGCATGTTTAGGAGAACAGACCAGGATTCCAGGTCAGTGGGCCATCATCTTCTACTTCAGGTATCAGGACTACTAGGCCGAAGAAGGGGTGTTGGATGTGTGGGGAGCCACACTACCAACACGACTACCTGGTGGAGAGGACTAGAGAATCCAGATTAGCTGGACCCACTACCATGGGAGATATGGGCAAGGCCCATCGGATTCATGCAGCGATGAATAACCGCTAGGCAGAGCATTAGTCAATTATGCTCGAGATGAAAGGTACCATCGCTAACCAGACCCTTAGTATTTTGATAGATCCTGGTGCTACCGAGAGTTTCATTTTTAGTGAAGCACTAAAAAGGATTAAGGTAAAGGAAGTTGAATAAGATGCGTTTAGCTTCATAGAGATGGCTTTGGGAGCCAAACAGAAGGTTGGAGGAAAGGTTATGGGATGTACCCTTAACCTGGGAGAGTTTGTCACCAAGGCCAACCTGTACATCATGATCTTAGGATCTTATGACGTCATGATTGGTATGGACTGGTTGGAATTGAATGAGGCGATACTATAAGACGAAACAGTTGATCTTGTTCGATGATGAGGGAAAAAGACAAGTGATTGTAGGTCAGAACCAAGGAGTTTCCCTGAGGTTCATCTCTTCCTTGCAGCTATGGAAGAGCATGCACAAGGGGTGTAAGCTTTATGTGATCCTTGCGTTAAACGAGAAGGGAGTAGCGGAAGGTCTAGAACACCTTCCGGTGATGAGAGAGTTTGCAGACATCTTTCTGAAGGAGTTACCTAGGATTCCACAGGAGAGGGAATTGGAGTTTACTATAGACCTAAAATCGGGAACTGAACCGATAGTTAAAATGCCTTATCGAATGTCGATCCCGAAGTTACAGGAGTTGAGAATGCAACTGAAAGAATTGTTGGACCTGGTACTGATACGTCCAAGTCTGTCACCATGGGGTGCGCTGGTTATTTTCATATGAAATAAGGATGGGTCATGGAGGATCTGCATTGACTACCATCAATTGAAAAAGACCACAATCACTAATCAATATCTGTTGCCAAGGATTGATGATCTGTTCGATCAGATGAAGGGTTCGACAGTGTTCTCAAAGATCGATTTATGATCAAGGTATCACCAGTTATGGATCAAGGAGGATGATGTCCCTAATACCTCCTTTAAGAAGAGGTTTGGACATTACGAGTTTAATGTTTTACTGTTTGGACTGACAAACGCCCCAGGGGTATTTATGAGTTTGATGAACGGGGTGTTCCACAAGTATTTGGACAAGTTCATCCAAGTATTCATTGATGATATTTTGATTTACTCTTGGACAACGAAGGAGCATGAAGATCACTTACACTTGGTACAATAGTGTTTGTGAGAGCAAAAATTGTATGGGAAGTTGTCCAAATTCTCATTTTATCAATCAAAGATTCACTACTTAGGGCATGTCATCTCCGACGAAGGCATCGTCGTGGATCCAACCAAGGTTGAGGCTATTATGGAATGGCTTGCACCGACGAATGTCCCAAAAGTGTGTAGCTTCATGAGTTTAGAAATATACTATTGATGATTCGTCGAGGGATTTTCGAAGATAGCCAATCCGATCATGGAATTGCAGAAGAAAAACAAGAAGTTTGTTTGGACCGAGAAATGCGTGGAAGCATTTCGGAGGCTCAAGGATTTGTTGACAAAAGCACCGATACTAAAGGTCCCTGACATGGATGTGGACTTCTTGGTATGCACTGACACATCCAAGGAAGTCTTAGGCGGAGTCTTGATACAAAACGGACAAGTGATCGCTTACATCTTGAGGAAACGGAGAAGGCATGAGGAGAACTATGCGATGCACAATTTGGAGTTGTTAGCCATCGTATATGCCTTGAAGGTTTGGAGACACTACCTTGTTAGATGAAAATTTAAACTAAAGACTGACCTCTGTGGACTACAACACATCTTTATACAAAGTGACCTGAACGTGCGACAACGACATTGGTCGGAATTGCTTAGCGAGTACAACTTCGATATTACTTACATAAAAGGAACAATGAACCGAGTGGCAGATGCATTGATTCAGAGACCACGCATATTTTTGGTGCTGCCTCTTCATATGAATCTATGTGAAAAGATTCTAACTTTACAGCGTGACGATGACTGGTACAAAGAAGTCGAGGGTTTTATCGGAAAAAACACAATGATGGTACCAAGATTTGAAGGATTTTCATTTGATAGCGATGGTTTATTGAGGTTTAAAAATCGTATTTACGTATCATCGAACGATGAGTTGAGGATGTTGATCCTAAGCGAAGCTCATAGAGCAGTTTACATGGCTCACCCAGGACTCACGAAGATGAGGGCAGAGCTTAAACCCTTATTCTTCTGGAAGGGAATGAAGTCAGACATAGTCAACTATGTGGCCATATGTCTAGAATGTCAGCAAATAAAGGCTGAACATAGACACCAAGCAGGATTACTACAGCCACACACTATTTCGGAATCAAAATGGGAGGTTATTTCGAGGCCTCTGACGGAAAGGATACATGACTCAATTTTCGTAGTAGTAGACACTCTAACGAAGAGTTCTCACTTTATTCCTGTGTGTACAATGAATCAGGCACCTAACATAGTTAGATTTTTCATCAATGAGATTGTGAGGCTGCATGGCATGCCTAAGAGGATTATATCCGATCGAGGATCGATGTTTACAGGATGATTTTGGAAGAGTTTCCAAGAGTCCTTAGGAACCCAACTTAACTTCAATACGACGTATCACCCAGAGACTGACGGGTGGACCGAACGAAAGACCAGACCTTGGAAGACATGTTGTGCATGTATGTAATGGACTAACAAAAGCATTGGGAATAATTCTTGCCACTAGTGGAATTCGCTTATAACAACAGTTACCAGAGCACCATTAAGATGGTGCCTTTTGAGTTTCTTTACGAGTGATCGTGTCGGACGCCTTTGAGTTGGGATCGTCTTGAGGATAGTGTCCTGGTGGGACCT
>SNQJ01S0223867.1:11511-24978 GCA_010110895.2 Picea sitchensis | reverse complement strand
GCTACGCCTTGGTCGATATGACCTCTTCTCATATGACCACAGTTTTATTTCCATCGGGATTTATCAAGGCAAGAGCCCGACCTCTTGTCAACGAAACTCTCGAATCCCCGATCCCCGAATTCCCGAAGTGGGTAATCTCACAACACGTGGCCTCTATTATTCGGACGGTCCAGATCTATCCGAGGGTTTTCACCATGGAAAGTCCCGAACTCTCATCACCAGGACTCCCGAGTTCACGATTCCTAATTTCCCGAAATGGGTAATCTCACGACACGTGGCCTCCGTTATTCGGACGGTCCAGATCTATCCCGGGGTTTTCACCATGGAAAGTCCCAAACTCTCGTCACCAGGACTCCTGAGTTTGTGATTCCCGATTTCCCGAAATGGGTAATCTCATGACACTTGACCTCCATTATTCAGACGTTCCAGATCTATCCCGGGGTTTTCACCATGGAAAGTCCCAAACTCTCGTCACTAGGACTGTCGAGTTTGCGATTCCCGATTTCCCGAAATGGGTAATCTCACGACACGTGGCCTCCATTATTCGGACGGTCCAGATCTATCCTGGGGCTTTCACCCCTATCCATTGGGGGTTTAACCCTCGGGTAACTCCTGAGAGATCCAACGGCTGTCAGGTTTTCCAGCCGAGATCTGACGGCTCAGATTGGTTCCTACCCGTGTATTCTTCCACGACTCCCTGGACGTGGAAAAATCAACGGTCTAGATACTCCCATGGACCTTGGAGATCTACGGTCCTGATTTATTCGCTTCCCACAAAGACACAGAAAACAAAGGGGTAAGGCATTTAACGCCCTACTTACTCCTACCCATCTAACAGTCATGCGTGACCACAGGTTTCTCGATGGAATCTCGTCCATCGATCAATACCTATCAGGGTTAAGGCACTTAACACTCCATCTTCTTCTTCCGATCTAATGGTCATGAGTGACCACAGATCTCCTGATGGGATCTCGTCCTTCGATTCGATACTTCATCCTTATGCTTCCATCTGAGGTTTTCAAGAGGATCGTTCCTCCTCGTGCAGGGTTACTAAGGCCTTACGCCTTCACATTCTCTTTCCCGGTTCTTGATGGGCTTTTCAAGGAGGGTATCTCTATGGGTAGGTTTACCTAGGGTACTATCTGAGGAAGATAAGGGTATCGCTCTCCTGAGAACCAGGCGTGAAGTCTGAATTAGATCAGTACAAATATAAATAACGATTCATGAGGACATAAGCCATATGTAGTCTTTCCATACCAATATACAACTACTAGTACTGATCAAAACACCATACAAACATTCTTATAATGAAATCATTCATAGTTTCACAACTTATGAGCGTAATTATCAGAATACATATATTTCAAGATTCCAAAGGCAAAACACTTATCATAAAATAACACCAGAGGTTATGCAACTGTTGAGAGGGGTGCTCGTTTCCACCCAACCGTAGGCTCAGCGACTCCCAGTGGATTTACCAATAGCCACCCCCGAGATGAGACCACGATGTTGTGAGACTCCGTCTCTGTTTTCCAGTGACCAAAAGCGAAGGTTACTCTCCTTCCTCTCTGCTATCACTCACTCTGCATATCGCCAAATTTCTCTTCCTCCCCTCACGTCTGCCCCCCAATCGCTTCTACCCCACGCCTTATCCTCTTGTGACGTTGCGTGTGGCGCGATTTCCCTCGTACTAGTCAAGCCTGACGGATCTACGGATGGGTGGTTCACCTCCCCATCCCTCATTAATTCTTGAGGAGCCATCTACCTTCCAGCTTGTGAGACATTTAATTCAGGGCCAACAAGCCGCTTTTGGTTCTCTGGGCCAGTGGAGTCCAAATACGGTATTGATTCTCGGTGAAAGTTAACGCCACCTTTCCAGGTGCCTTCCACCTCCATCGTGGTCTCTTTTTCTGCACATCCCCTCTCAGCAGTCCTGCAATATAAATTCATAATATTATTCACATAATACATATTCACATTTCTGAGTTTGCCATAGTTTTTGGCCAGCCCAGTTATTTTTACAAATTGGGGGAAACAGGGTGTTATAGTCCACAAGATCTTCTTCTTTATTATTGTCTTCAATATGTTATGAGCACAAAGCCTCCAAAACCCTTCTTCGCATAGGATAGAATATTTGCGCAGCTTGCTAGATCCTTATTCATTGCATTACAACACTTAGCTTCCTATAGCAACCTCACAGTAACTTGCACTTATCCTTACAAGCCTTACACAGTTCGCACAGAACACTTATTCAACATCACATAGATGCACTACCAATTTCACTAAGCAATCACACCTACTTCACATCTACTCCTTACATTTACTATCCTTATATTTATACATTAGAAAAGTGGGCCTAAGTGTGGGTAAACCCACGGGTCGAAATCCCTTTCCCATTACATTAACCCAAAACCCTAAAAGGGCCCAAAAGTGGACCAAGATCTCGTGATCTCTGCTTCACATGTCGCTCCATCTTTGATAGGCTGTCGAAGTCCAAAAAGGGTCAAATATGACCAAGTGTTCCTCAAAACTTGGTCAAGGGCCAACATCTATCCATCCTTCTTGTCTCTGTCCTTGCTCCAGAAAAATCTAAGGAATTTTTCTTTATCGATTTGAGGGGGATTTTCACCCTACAAGCCTTATTTTCCTATTAAAAGGAAGAAATACATGGATAAAGGTCATTTGATTTCATAGATACTTCCTTCGAGCACTAAGGCATTTCGATGCCTAGGTCATAGTGCCTTATAACCATCCTAGGGCTTGGAATTATTAGAGGGATACGCTCGATGTTAAATATTTTCATTGGGATACATGGGTCCATATTATTACTATGGAAGACATATTTAAACCATACAAACTTTTTGGTTACACAAGCATGCCAAATACACATTTTATAGTTCAAGGGATGACATATACTACAAGGAATTCATTTCAATTTAGCAAGCATGTCTATCCATGAAAGTAGCTCACAGGGTACAAATATTCATATGATTCCACCATTTCTCAAATACATAGTCATGCAAGTAGATAACCAGTCCATGCATCAAGAAAACATACACATCCAAGAATACAACCAGTCTATTCATGTTACTTAGTACACGGAGCATAAGGGTTACTTATTTGTTCAATGATAGAATTAACCAACCAACTAGTTGTGAGTGTTCTCTTTTCCACCCTACCATAGGCTCTGCATGCTCCATCACTTTGGTTGCAGGACACCCTTATGCCAAGACATGATACCACTAAGGAATGTCTTTATGCTTACCTTTCCTATCTCATCCTCTTGGTATTTATCATATGTTTCCCCAACATCAAGCTCACGACCTCTCAGCTTAGGAAGGATCCTTCGGTCCCCATATCAGTCCTATGAATTTCTTCTTACCCCCTTTATTCTCGTGCATATCCTGCACATAATATCCTAAGGAATATTCTCGACCTGTCCCCTTTTATTTTGTCAGAAGAAATCAATGGGGGTCAATCTAGGTTGCAGAGATGGTACCCCACTATACCTTTGGTTGGAAGCCCTATGCCTATATTCATTGAGGGTGGGTGGTTGTTCAACTACCAATCCTCTTTAATTTACTAATTACCTTGAAATCATGTTTGAGGGGGAAATATCTTATGGTTTCCTCACTCTTTCCCTAAGTAGTATCATGTCCAGTACTTTCAAAGGCTTCACCCACAGTCAACTGGTTTGTTTTTCTTAATCAAACAATAATACAATTACAATATTTGCATGCCATTTTAGGGCAACCATCAATTGTGATTAATTACATATATTCAAGGTTTAGGGAGGGGGTGTTACACTCGCATTCTTATCAAGCCTCTTGTTTCAATAAGTCAGGGTCTCATGTCTCTTCTTTTGTTTTGTTGGGTCGTGACCCATATGAGCTTCCAATCTCAAAATACATCACTAGGTGAAGACTCAAGAGGGTTGGTTGTGATGGTTTAAAAATACCTGAACCTTCCAAAGAAGGGTGCAAATTTGCACTTAAACATGCATAAGAGTGTTCCCAAAGATAAGTGTTGAAGGGTAGACAAAGATTGATTTATGGGGTTCTTAGAGCAAGCCCAACCCCGATTTTTAGCCAAAAATGAAGATTGTGTCTGTAAATATTCACGGCTTGGGGGGGAAGGCCAAAATATTATCCCTCAAGTGTTTTGTGGGCATGGATAAAGCAGATGTGATTTTTATTTAGGAATATATGGGTTTGAGTGATATTCTTTGCATTGAGCTAATAAAAAAAAATCGAACTAGGTGTTTCAATGTTTGGACTCTTTTGGTCACTTGAGAGGTATCATTACTGGCATTTCTCCATCTTATGTACTTAATAAATGTTTTACGATTATGTGAGGTATATGTATTGAAATCTTCAGCAAACAACTTGATTGCCATTTCTTACTCCTTAATTTATATGTTCCATATGAGGGGAAAGAGATCTTCTAGAATCGAATTTTTTCTCTCAACTGACTTAGAGAAGAAAATATCATCATTGGTGAGGATTTGAACTTCACTCTTAGCCGTGGTGAAATTTGGGTCCATCTAACCGTGAATAAAAATTGGTGAATTTTTGTCTCAACAAGATGGAAAAGGTAGGATGGGTTAATACCAAGCCATTGTAAATTAGTATGACATGGTGTAACAAAAGAGGAGGTGAGTAGAATGACTTATTGCACCAATCCCTAATCTAAAATTGTGGAAGTTTTCAATAAAGGGTTGAAAATATCAATTGTTCATACCACTTCCCTATTTTTTGGGAAATTGAGAAGGCTTGTGGGAAACAGGGGGTGCATTTACAGTACAACTCTTGTTGGGCGGAAGACGGGGAGTTTTGGAACATAATTCAAAATAATTGGAGGTATATTCAGGAGGATGTTGAGGAGTCGGATTGTACTTAGTGTATATCTTCTCTTCAAAATATGAAGGAAAATGTCAATGCATGGGCTCATGTTAAATGTATTCAGCAAGAGTAGGAGCTATAGAGGTTTGAGAAAGAACTTGAACAAATTTATGATTCTTCCTTGGGTCTATTGAGTACTCTAGAGTTACTGGATACATGCAAATCCATTGAAGTAGTTAGATCAAACATACTAATAGAGAAAGAGAAGACCTGGAAACTCAAGAGAAGGGCCTTATGGATTGCATCGGGAGACCAAAATACTAAATACTTTCAAAATTTTGCAAAATATTGAAAAAAACAGAATACCAAATGGGATCTTTAGGACTCCAATTGATGCAAGAGCATATGCCGGTAATTTTTGAGATTGACCTAATGGGTCATAAACATTTACCAAGGGAGTCAGTTGCCTAATCTTTTGTAATAGCTAGATATTTCTAGAATATATCTTAGCAGATATCTTTTATCGAATAGTTTAGATTATTATTGGTTTGTTGTTGATATTTAGGAAGATAATTCTATATTTGGAATTGGTTTGGATAGCTCGGGATTTTGTTAGTTTGTGAGTTACTCAAGAAATTAATTTGATATGTAATGTATTTGTAATGGAGAGGCAAGCAAGTGGGAAGAGTAAGTGTGAGATTGTGTGTTTGCAAAGGCCTGAGAAGACCACCAAGGAATGAAGCATTCCTATTGTAACTGTATTCCTTCAATTGTTTCTTATAAAATATCAGTGTGTTGTGATTCTATGCTCTTTGTGTGATTTTCAAGTTTTGTGTATGCATGGTATAAATAGAGTGACAAATGATTGTAATTGCAGGGATCGAATGTGATATCATAGCCCAACTATATGAAATTTAGTAGTTGCAAAAGTTAGAAACTGATGGTCGAGATTAGATATGGAAAACGAATCAGCACATCGACGATTCTCATTGTTCGTCTATCGGACCATGTGTTGGCGACGGAAGTCACTCCTGGATTTCTATCAGGAGCAGAGCCCGACGCCCATCAGTTTTGTGTCACGATTGTTCATAGATGGGTGATCAAATGGAAGGAAACTCTAAACAGTAGTGTCCAACTCTGAAAACAGGCCAGGCATGCATGATCAAGTGAGGTCTTGTGTAAACTTCAGACAGTGAGCTGAAGTAAAGGGTGAACANCTCGTTGACGGTCAGATCCTTGGTGCATAGCCTGCCACCTGCCTTCCACTATTGAAAGCTGCCCGCTCGCTTGCTTGACTTGCTGCTACAAAAATGGGATTACCTCGCGATATTCTCGGGTACTTCCCACACCAACTACAAAAATGGGTACGCCTGATCTCGAGACAATAAATATCGCTAACACCATGAAATCAAGAGATTGGGTGCTTCAGAGTCTTCAATTCAAAGTCTTGCTTCAAATTCCATTACGAATATAGTATTCTGAAATGAGTTAGGACTATCCATTGGTGAAGGAAATCAACAATCCAGATTCATAGTTGATCGAAACTCTCACAACAAATCTACATTGTCTATCGAGATAGATCTACAAGGGATATCTACCATCCATCAGAGCCATATTTCAGATCCTATTTCAACACTCCAATGTAAAATCATCAAATCAAAAAATAAAAAAAAATTCCCCTTCGATACCATATTATTCAATGTCCAGAAGATTGGGAAAGTTTCAGAATATCGATAGAGGGTATAGAATAATACTCCTCATATCCTTGTTTTACGTGCAACATATCAGTTCATCCATCATATAGAGACCAATGGTCACAATTAAAGGTTGTTCAGAGTTTGAAAAGATCGTTTGGCGTAGTAACTACTCTAACTATTGAAATTCCACTCCAAATATTGTTGCACAAAATAGATCTAACAGTTCATTCAAAACCAGATCAACGGCTAAGGAAGTTTTTCTCTGGCAATCTAGTTGAAGTTTAATTCTATGAAATTTGTCCAAAAAATTGTGCGAGTGTTTTTGGTGATTGGTAGGAGAGTCGATTTGAGGCCACAAGTTGGAATTTTTCCAACATAGGAAAGATTTAAACTCTTTTCTGTGGGTTTTGGAGCTGCAAGGATATCATTTTTTGTATCAGAGCAATGATACCACCAGAGTGTGCTCGTGAGAAGAGAATATGTCACCTAGGAGAAGAGGTTGAGGAATACCAGTTGCAAATTTTGAATTGCAATAGGAAGTGAGATAACTCTGAGCAAGTATGGAAAACATGGAGACTTCCATGAATAGAGAACTTGATACAGGAGATATCAACAAACTTAGTGAAGAGAGGACAACCTTTGAGGAATAAGAAGGAGAAGAAACAACAAAAGAAAATTTCATCAATGTGGTCACAATGGTCAGTGTCAGGCCAAAGGTATAAGTACCAATGTATGAAGGTAATTTAAATGTTGAATAATTGATTTACTAGATAAATTCTCTGGATAAATATTTTGATTATGAAAATGTAGATGAGGAGAAAAAGGTAAAGTATGTTGTGACAAGGTTGAAGGGTCATGTAGCACTATGGTGGGATGTATTACAAGTAGAAAACAATAGAAAGGGAAAATAAAGATCAGGAATTGGGACAAAATGATTTCTAAATTCAAAAGCAAGTTCATGCCTAAATATTACCAGTTGAACCTATTCAAAAAATTGTAGAATCTGAGACAAGAGAATATGACTGTGAAAGAATATAAAAAGGAATTTTACATATTGACAATTAGAGATGGTCATGTTGAGGAATATGTTGAAAAGGTAGTCAGATACATTAATGGTTTTATGTATGACATACAATATGAAACCAACACTCTATCATGAAGGCAATTGGGGATGCATACCAAGTAGCGTTGAAATCAAAGGAGAAGTTGTCTAGAAACCAAAGCCAAAAAACCAGAGGAAGAGGTCCAACGAGAGGTAAACGAAAATATAGGTAGAGGGGAAGATTACAGTCTCCAAAAGATGAAGGGAGAAACTTGATATCAAGTATCCAGCCATCAAGAGGAGGAGAATTTAGAGGAAGAATATTTGTCTCCAGATGCAGAGGTAGAGGAGGCAGAGAAATTATGTGTTACATATGTGGAAAGACAGGACATATGTCATGGGATTGTCTAGAAAATAAATCAGTAGTTCAAAGAAGTGCACATGTTGCAAAATTCAAAGAACAGAATGTGAATGTAGTCAAAAAAAAAGAAGTTCCTGAGTTAGGGGATTCATTGTTGCTTAAAATAATTATGATTAAGTCAGAAAAGGAAGCTAACTAACCATCTCAGAGGAAAAGTCTATTTAGGATTATATGTAATTCAAGAGGTAATTTTTGCAAAGTTGTTATAGATAGTGGTAGCACAGAGAATTTTGTTTCCATAGAGATGGTAGAGAAGTTGGGAATGAAGAGGAAAATGCATCCTACTCCCTACAAAGTGTCCTGATTGTAGAAAGGACATCATATTTTGGTGAATGAGCAATGTAATGTGGAAATCCAAATTGGTAGCTACAAGGATAAGGTATTATGTGAAAAAAATCCCATGGATGTATGCCATATTTTGCTAGGAAGGCCATTGCAGTACAATAGAAAATCCATTCATGATGGCAGGAGAAACACTTATTCTCTAGAGAAAGATGGAAACAAACATGTATTGTTTCCTTTACAAGATGAAGGAGTCAAATAGGAAGTTGGTCCCAATGTATTGATGATGAGTGGAAAGGAACTACTCCAAGAGGTGAAGAAAGAGGAGGCACATTTTTCATTGATTCACAAACCTAAGGTAATACTTACAAATACAAATTTGGATGATTTTCCTGCATAATCTAAGGTCATGTTAGATGAGTTTGCTGATATTATAGTTGATTATTTACCAAATTAAATACCCCCTATAAGGAGTAGTAGTCATCATATTTATTTGATTCCAAGAGAAAGTTTGCCTAACAAAGCAACATATAGAATGACACCATAGGAAAATGAAGAGATAAAGAAGCAAGTGAAAGAACTTTTGGATAAAGGATTGATAAAGGAAAGTTTGATTCCATGTCTTGTTCCTTGTTCCAAAAATACTCAACCCAAATAAATATAGAGGATGGTGAATGTGTACTGATTCAAGAGAAATCATCAAGATCACCATAAGGGATAGATTTCCATTGCCTTGAATTGATGATTTATTAGATTGTTTGAGTGGTGCTAAGTATTTTTCAAAGATTGATTTGAAGAGTGGATATCATCAAATAAGAATTAGAGAAGGATATGAATGGAAGACTGATTTCAAAACCAATAGTGGATTTCACAGATGGTTGGTGATGCCTTTTGGGCTCACAAATTCTCCAAGTAATTTTATGAGATTGATGAATGAAGTTTTGAAAGAATTCATTGGAAAAATTTTGATATTTTATTTAGATGATATCTTGATATACAGTCAAACAAGAGAAGAACATTTGAGACATCTTAAGATGGTTTTGAGTACTTTGCAGAAGAATAAGTTGTTGATCAATTTGAAGAAATGTAGTTTTATGAAGGATGAACTGATATATTTGTAATTTGAGATATCTAAAGATGGTTTAAATATGGATCCACAAAAAGTGCAAGCAATTGTAAATTTCCCTACTCCAAGGAATGTGTTTGAGGTAAGGAGTTCCATGGTTTAACAAGTTTTTTATAGAAATTTTATAATAAGTTTCAGTCATTTATGTGCTCCAATTGTGGAAACAATCAAGGAAACAAGGAAACCATTTAAATGGACATAAGTAGTTGATAAGAATTTCAAACTATTGAAAAGGAAGATCACTGAGAAGGCTATTTTAGCTTTGCCAAACTTTGGTAAGTTTTTCCAAGTTGAGATTGATTCTAGTGGAACTGAAATAAGAGTTGTCTTAAGTCAAGAACAAAGACCAATTGGATATTTTAGTGAAAAGTTAAATAAGGATAAACATAAATGTTCTTCTTATGATAAGGAATTTTATGCAATTGTCCAAGCATTGAAGAAATGGAAACACTACCTCATGCCCAAATAATTTGGTTTTTACACTGATAATCATGCATTACAATTCATAAGTAGTGAGCCAAAGTTAAATAAGAGACATGCCAAGTGGGTTGAATCTCTGCAAAATTTCACATTTGTAATTAAGCACACGAATGGTAAGGCAAGTAGAGTTGTAGATGCATTGCGTAGGATTAATTTAATTTTTCAATAATTTCAAGTCATCACTTTAGGATTTGAAGGACCGAAGAAGATATATAAGGAAGATGTAGATTATAGCCTGTAAAAATACAGTTTCTAGTAATAGAAGCCAGTGGCTGAGCTACATGATACAAGAAGGATTGTTGTTCAAGGATAGTAAACTATGTATACCTATATGTTCCATGAGGGAAAATCTAATAAAAGAGAAGCATAGTGGAGGAATATCAAGACATTTTGGGCAGGACAAGACCTTTTCTCATATTAATGATTTTTATTTTTGGCCAGATATGTAGAATGGTGTGAAAAGGTTTGTAGAGAGATGCATAATTTGTTAGCATGCTAAAGGGAGAAGTCAAAATGCAGGTTTGTATCAGCCACTACCTATCCCAAACAAACCATGGGATTCAGTGAGTATGGACTTAGTGTTAGGATTGCCAAGGACACAAAGAGGTAATGAATCTATTTATGTTTTGGTTGATAGATTCTCTAAAATGGCACATTTTATTGCTTGTACCAAGACCAGTGATACAACAAATATTGTAAATTTGTTCTTTAGAGAAGTGGTAAGACTACATGGTTTTCCTAACAGTATTGTTTTTGATAGAGACACCATATTTGTGGGGAATTTTTGGATAACTTTATGGAAGAAACTTGGTACTAATATTAGTTTCAGTTGATTCTATCACCCACAGACTGATGGGAAAACAAAATTGGTGAACAAAAGTATGGGTAATATTTTGAGGAGTCTTGTGAATGGGAATCCCAAGCAGTTGGATCAAGTGCTTTCTCAAGTTGAGTTTTCATATAATGATTGACCTAACAAAATCACAGGAATGATTCCATTTCATATCTTATATGGAATGCGTCCAAGAGGTGTATTTGAGTTGAGGAATTTGGGAAAACATGAAATGAGAAGTGTTGATGGTGAATACTTTGTAGTAATTATGTAGGAGCTATAGGCATGTGTTACACATGATTTTGGCCATCTTGGTGATGTATTAACAATGGTGTATTCAGGCTCCCAACAAGGACATTTTGCCTGAGAAACGTGGATCTTGTCTCCATCCAAAAACATATTTTCAAAGTAAGTTCGCAGGCTGCATATGGCCTAGGGTGCGAGAATCAATCATTCTCGTAGACCACCTTCATTTAGGGTGTGAACTTCTTGTAGTTTTCTCCATACATAGGGTGCGAACCTATTTTCAAACTTGGAAAAGAGAAGAGGTCTTGAGGGTTCTAGAAGGGAATCTTCTAGAAAATGAGTTGGCATCCGTATGGTTGTCATTTTACTGACTTCTTAGATTTGATGGGATCATCCTCATCCATGTAACCATCTCTCATTCTCTTATATATTGAAAGTATTCTCATGGAAAAGGTTAAGGAAGATTAATTGAAGAATTGGTGAAGGAATTGTGTGAAGAACCCTGCTTGGACAGAGGCTTGAAGGCTCTAGTTGGTCTATCAAGAGGAATTGGATCTTCTTTATGCAAGTACAGAGAAAGTGTGTGTGTTGGAACTAAGGGTCATTGAAAGGAAGCTTGTGACATCAAGGCGATCAAGGTGTATCTTCTACTTTCAATTAATATGATATAGTGGCATGTCCCTTTACCATAAAGTCACTCTTACTTTATTGTGTAATTCCTTGATCATATGCATAAGTTGGTTGGTGTTGTCTTGGTATTGACCTCACGAGAGCACCAGAGCGAAGCGGGAGCAACAGAGACCTAAGGAAGTGATACAAAGGTATGTCACTTATTCATCCTTATTAGCAGATTCAATGATCAGAACTTAGGGAAAGATTCATGTCCTGTCCTATTTTGTTCTAGATCCAGGTGGATCTAGGGAGATCTGTTAGTGTCTGCACCTACCGATTAGTCCGATAACAAAATTGGCAACTCCATTGGGGATACAACCCATTTTTTTAGTGGTTTTTGGTGTTTTTCCTTGTCCATTTGCTCTTGCCTTACCTTTTTTCATTTCTATCAATCTCTGAGTCTTCAGGAGACCCTGACAGACTCTCCAAGTCCAGAAGTCCCTTCAAAAGTTTTGTCATTTTTCCAAATTTTGCGTAGTTTCAGGCCTTCTTGCACTGAACCCTTCTTTTGCCTGTGAGAACTACTAGAGTTTGCACCCTACTTTGCAGTCCAGTGCAAACCTCTGGCACTCTTCTTGTAGCTAGCCTGCGAGAATGCTCCATTCTTGCACTATACACCATTGCTTGCCTGCGAACCCATTTTGCAAAATTTTGGGATTAAGGTTTTTGTATGCTCAGATACCCAGATTTGTATATGTGTCTGAAGAGAACTTCTTGGGCCACTGATTGATTTCTTCTTGACTTTGGATTTTGTGAACGATGAGTCTTCAGAAAATCCAAGACTCTTATTGTTCATTCTTTTTATCAACTATCATCTCTTGACCTTTTCTTAGCAAGGATATAATCTCTGATCCTGGCATCTGAGTGCTTGTTTGGTTGGGAGCCGGTGATTGGTTTAAAAGTTGGGATTAATTGTCTTTCTCAATTTCCCATTGCTTGGAAAATTGTTGCCCTCGTGCAATTGAAAAGACTAGCCTTGTCTGCTTGTCATTTTTGTCTTCATTGAAAGATTGGTTTGGGTTTTGCATGTTGCTTTTCGTTAGTTATTGGTTTTCCTTAGTTCCACCACCATCGTGTGGTTATTTTTGAAAAGTAAAAAACATTTTTCTTTTTAAAAAGCATTTTTGTTTTGAAAATATTGGAAATCAATTGTTGAAATAGAACAAATAGAGAATTGGCATTGTTCGTGACTTGTTGATATTGCATTTCAAAGAATATTGTATATCATAGTTCAAGATTGTTCCAGAAAATTCCTCTTTCTCTCTGGTAAATAGGATTCATCAAACAAGAATTGATATCCTTCATTCCTATCTATGCATTGTTGGATCAGAGTCTCACACAAAATCAGATTCATTTCCGTCTCCTTTGAGTAACAACAGCCTTTAATAATATCGCGCGGATTTTAAAAATTTAACTAGTAACTCTTTTCTAGGACTCTATTACACCAACATTAGCTAGGCTAGAGCTTTGGAATAGGCAGAGAGATACACTCTCCAAAGCACAAAAGACACAATAGCATCTTGTGTTAAGGAGTGTCAAAATTCCATTTGCAACATTTTGTCTTGGGAAGCCGTTCTCACACAAGGGTCAAACCCAAGGTCGCATTGATATTGACAGAGTTACTCACCCTGCTTTGTTGATATCAGTGTAGAGATTGCACGTATTACGGGGGTCACTTGAAGGTATACCCACAATGATGAGTGGAAGCCTTTCAAGTTGATTTTGAGCTAGATACCCTGCCCTTGTGTGTGTATTAGACTGTCGACTGTCCCCCATGGCTTTATTGTTGTCAGTGGTAACCTTAGTGGCATATCTTCTTAGGGTCTTA
>SNQJ01S0223867.1:0-11501 GCA_010110895.2 Picea sitchensis | reverse complement strand
CCAAACTCACTTGGGCTCCTTGGAGGGTATACCCACGATTATGTGTGGAAGCTTGCACCAGGGTGTAAGTCCATTAAGAAGGTCGTCAACGTAACTTTTCCACACTAGCCCAAACCCTTCTCGTCTCATTGTTGCGACATTGGATTTCATCACTAACTAGTGACTTCGGAATTAGAAGGTCTTGTTTGTTTGGTGTTGTTTCCTAGATTTTTTACTAGCGCATGTTGTTTGTTTACCCAAGTTGACCATAGAATTTTCTTCGTAAGTTTTTAACTCGTTCACAATAGACCCTCCACGTCATTCACGTAGAATGTAAGGCTTATCCCCAGAAAATCTGGAAGGTTCTCAACCCTTTCCTACCAGCTCACCGGAGGGATCTCCTCAATAGAGTAAAGTCCAAGACGTCACCACTCCATAAGTAAGAAGAACTGACTCTCTAGAATGATTCTGAATTTCTAATTCTCGAGAGGACTTTTGACTTCACCACAACTCCGAGAGACGTATTGTGCGACTGAATTCTTCCGAAGAACTAGTCGTTCAGTCTTCTGGCTCACCGAATGGACCTTTTCCAGGACCTGAGGGTCAATATCCTTTTTGGGCTACCAAAATTTTTAGACGGGACCTATTTGGCTCAGGAGTAGGCGTTGATATCATTGTCTCACCTGAGCTACCCGAAATATCTAATCCAGACGCAAGTACCGTCTACCACTGCTTATTATTTTCCTGGTACAAAAGCCCCGCAAGCCGACCACATCATGACTATCCCTTTACAAACGGTCCATCACACAGATACTACGAGTCTTCACACTGGGATTACCGCAGCTAGCCAAGACCCTATGAGTACACTTCTTTCGCCCAGAGTCACCCCGACACTTCCACCCGGATACCTTGCATTGAATGCCTCTATTCCCGTTCCTACGCACATCACATACGAAACTCCTGGTGGTCCCTCTTCGTCTGGGCACTCTCCTCCCGGTTTCATCCTGAAACTTCCTCAGCCCCCTTTCAGAGGACCTTTTCCATCCTCTATCGGAGGCACTGATCCTAGTGGCGCCATTCTGTCATTCACACCAAATTACTAGATTCTTGTTGGTGGACAATTTCGCCAAGGAGGCCCAACTCACCCCCCCTTACAGGGAAAATACCAATTGGAACACAACCATTGATCAAAGCACAACCCCCACCAACCCCACCCTATGGACAAAACATACCTCCATCCTTGGCCTAGTATTGGAACCATATGATACAACATAATCCTCAATCGACTGGGGGGCAACAACCTCCAGCTACATCCGTTATACCCCCTAGTATAGGCCAACCATATCCAGGTACATCCAATCCTATTTGGGGCTTGAATGCTCAACCCCACGCCCTTGTTCAAGGATACAATCCCATGAGTTACTTTCCTCCACAACAACCACCGAATCTTCCTGGGTCTTCGCATTATATGCAGACTTCTTATGGTCCCACTGGTTTGCTGATGGGACTCCCTCCCCAAAGCCACCAGTACCCGCATGTAAATAGACAGTTACCTTTCTTAGCCACTTTGGACCTCCCGGATCTGTCAAGGATTTTAAATGATCCAATCCATCACTCTCCCCAATGGCCCGCTATACCAGCCAAACTACCGTTTGACATCCCTAAATTCGATGGAAAAGCGGGAGAGGACCCGAACAATCACGTCATGACTTTTCACCTTTGGTGCTCATCCAACTCCTTGATGGATGAATCTATTTGTTTACGCCTTTTTCAACGAACTCTCACGGGTTCTTCCGCGAGGTGGTATATAGAATTACCACGAGGTTTCTTCACCGACTTCAACACCCTAGCTATGGATTTCCTCACCCACTACCAGTTATCGATCCGTTATGAAACAAGAACCGAGATTTTGAGTTCTTTCAAAAAAAACAAAGCCACTCATATCTCCGATCACATTCATGAGTGGCGACAAAGACAACGTCTCATCAAACTCGAACTTCTGGTTCAGTTGCTGGCAGAGTGGTTCACGAAATCATTCGTGAATGACATTGGTTGTGACATCACCATGGGTGGATTTGTCACAGAAGAATAGGCCATTAGTCATTCTCAATACCTTGACCTCGTTTACTCACAAACGAACACTCTTTATGACTTACTCCCTGATGCGCCTCGTCCTTCTACTTCCGCCACTTCAACTACTCCTATTGCCTCTCGTGTAGCCGACAGTGTGATTGGCACTTTCCATGCCCAACCTCATTCCGTCCAAACCTCTATCAACAACCCCAAACCCGCTTCTTCTAATGTTCAAAGTGCTTCATCTCCTACCCCTCCCACCGGCAAGACTTCTGAGGTAAATGTTGTCCAATCTACCCCAGTCGGTAAAAACAAATCCAGAAAGGGGAAGGGTAAGAATAAGGAGGACAAAAATAATTCACAAGTAGAGAGAAACAAAACTTCACCTGTTGACGATAGGGATAAGTGCAAACCCCGATACCCTTGTCTTATCTGTGGTGATGATCACTACACTAACGATTGTCCACAACGCGCCGAGGTTACTAAGTTCCTTCAAGGGACCACGAAACCGCCCACTACGGTCATATTATCACAACCTTTCCCTTCTCAACAATAGGCCCAATTGGTCATTCATGACCAACCATCCCCCTCCACTACATCTTATGTCTTAATGTGTATAGGTGATTAAAAGAAAAGTGACATCACACTTACCACTCGAGCCAAAGATTATTCTTCTTCCAAAGAGAAGGTTGATGCTACACCTCCTTCGTTGGTCCAACCATATCCTACGACTCCACCTACCAATGGTCCTCTTCATATCGAATGACCAAGCCTCGACACAGTCTTTCACCCTCCTCCAAAGGGCGTCGTTCGAAAATCGAATTTCAATCCTCATGCACGTGCTGCCCAGAAATACAGGATTGTTGAAGATCTAGCCCAAGCACCATCCGCGATGTCAGCCCTCAAAGTCCTTCAAAGTTTTCCTACACAACAGAAGGCACTGTTGAAAGTTATTGGTGGAATCGACCCTACGGATACGAATTTAATAATTTTTTACTTGGAAGATCACATTCCAAGGTTACCCCCTCAACTCACATTCCAAATAAAAGTTATTGTCTCTGACAAAAAAATTTGTAGAACTGCTATCGACGAGGGTGCCTCGACGTGTGTCATGTCTATTACCTACTAGAAAGCCATCGGCTCTCCCTCTTTGACTGAATCCCATAACACACTCAAAGCCTTTAATGGCTCAGTTTTTAAGCCTTATAGTGTCCTCCCTTCATTGCCAATCACGTTAGAAGGAAAAAAGGTCCAAGTTGAAGTGGAAGTCTTTGACGCTCCTCTCGATTACAATCTTCTACTTGGCTACAGCTGGATTGATTCCATGCGCGTAGTTGTGTTGACTCTTTTTCGTGTTGTATGTTTCCCACATCAAGGAAAGGTAGTTACTGTCAACCAATTATCCTTCTTTAACTCGGATACACGCACTGGAAACATACCATTTATTGCCAACCCCCCCCCCGCCCGGATACGAGAACGTAGGTGTGGGTCTTCTTAAAGACTCTTCGTTAATGGGTACCTTCCCCATCCCACCGCCCAATGTTCCATATCCATCTGTCGCTTCAATCAACATGATCTCCACCGGAAACCCTGCGTCTCACGACCCATGGACGATATCCGACCCCGATGATCATCTTCGTTATGACGACGAAATGACTTTGAGTCTAGTTGAGTCCGCCTATCAGGCCATTCAATCGACAACTCCTCCTACCCCCTCTCTTGGTGATTTATCTCCAGATCCTTTCCGCGTCATTTTTCCCATGGATGAGATGATTATGTCTGTCATGGAAGACACCCCCTGGGACGATGGTCATCATCATTCCATACTCTTCCTAGAACAACACACCATCGAGATCTACCAACGGATCTCGACCTTGTCGACCGTTGTCGTCATTTCCACTGTTCCCGAGTCCACACGCGATGTGTTTTCTGAAGGGAACTTAAGAAATATCTCACCCACTATTCCCCTCGACATATCCATCAAACCTGGAATTGTTGAAAATGTGCATATCGTAGCTTCGTGTTCCCCTGACGAGATCGTCACCTACAAGTCACTTTTCAAATAATTTTGTGACGTCTTTTCCTAGAGCTATGAAGAAATGTCGGGTATTGACCCTGACATTGTGATACATGAGATTAAGACATACCCAGATGCTAAACTCGTCCAAAAATGCCTTCGTCCAGTTCATCCACATAAAGCAGCTACTATCAAGCTTGAAGTCGAGATACTTCTCAAAGCCAGCTTTATTTACCCGGTGGCTCTCACTGACTAGGTTTCCAATCTTGTCTCGATCGACAAGAAACAAGGCACAATTTGCGTGTGCGTTGATTATAGGGATATTAACAAAGCATGTCCTAAAGACAACTTTCCTTACCCCTTCGTCGACCAGATTGTCGATGATTGTACCGGAAGTGAAATCTTCTCTCTGATGGATGGTTTCTATGGATATAATCAAATCAATATTGTTCCCGAGGACCAACACAAAACTGCTTTACTTGTCTTTGGGGCACTTTTGCTTATCAAAAACTTCCTTTCAATCTTAAAAATGATGACGCAACCTTTCAACGTGCTATGTCTTATGCCTTCCATGATATCAAGCACATCCTGCAGCCATATTTTGATGACTTATCTGCTCATTCCATGCATCGGGTCGATCATCCAATACAGCTCCGAGCCATTTTCCTCCGATGTTGTTTTTACTATATACGCTTGAATCCTCACAAATATGTTTTCTGTGTAGAATCCGGTCGACTTATAGGATTTATTGTTTCACGTCAAGGGGTCAGGGTAGATCCTTTAAAGTTCGAGGAAATTCTCAATCTCCCTCCTCCTTCTTTGCTTCTCCAGTTACAAAGTTTGCAAGGGAAAGAAAAATTTCTTCGTCGTTTCATCCCGAACTATGCCAAAATAAATCTTGGATTTACGCGACTACTCAAAAAGGGGTTCAAGTTCGTATGGAATACCATCGCAAACAAAGCCTTCAAAGCTTTGAAACTGTCCCTGACATGTGCTCCGCTTCTCTTCCCGCCCGATTATAGTCGCGATTATTTCCTCTACCTCACAACCTCGGATTACACCATCGCTATGGTTCTTGTCCAAGAAGATGATTCTCATGACAAACATGTTATCTATTACTTGAGTCGAATTTTAACGCCTACCGAAACCAAGTATTTACATGTCGAAAAACTGGCCTTGGCAGTCGTCCAAGCAGTTCAACGTTTCCATCACTATATGCTCTCTCACAAGACTACGGTAATTTCTAACTGCAAACCTATGCAACACATTCTCACCCGTCAACTGCTAGGGGGAAAATAATCCAAGTGGATCATGATACTACAGGAGTTTGACTTAGAATTCGAACTCGCTAAGTCCAATAAATCCTTGGTTTTTGTCGAGTTGATATGCGACTTTCCCTACTCTGAAACGGAAAATGTAGCAGTTGATTCATTACCTGATGAATCCATTTTCCTAATTAGTTCCGATGATCTTTGGTACGGAGATATCATCATATATCTCCAAACCTAGACTTTCTGGCCCAGTTTTTCTAGTACTGACCGACGTCGAATACGCTACCAAGCCTGTCAGTATATTATCCTCTATGATACTCTTTATCGTCATGGGATTGACTCAGTTTTTCAACGCTGCCTCACGTTCGACGAAGCTGAAAAAGCCTTAAATGACTGTCATTTTGGAGCCTATGGTGGTCATATGTTCGGGTATTCTACTGCCCAAAAGATCCTACGAGTAGGGTATTTTTTGCTTTCTTTATTTAACTATTGTATAATTGTCGTCCAAAAATGCCACGCTTGCCAAACCTACAACCATAAAATACAGTCACATCCTGCTCCTCTTCATCCTGTGGTCTCCGTCGGTCCTTTTGCGAAATGGGGTATCAATTACATGACATGTCACCTTCACTCGGTCGGGGGGCATGGATACATTATTGTAGCCGTAGATTATTTTACAAAATGGGCTGAGGCGATGCCGACATTTGACAATACCGGAAAGACCGCAGCATTATTCATATTCAATTACATCATAGCTCGTTTTGGTGTTCCTCGGGCTATCGTCACCGATCACAGTAGCCACTTTAGAAACTTCATGATGTCTGAACTCACTGAAAATTTGGGTCTTCACCATGAAAAATCAATGCCCTATTACCCACAAGACAACGGCCTAGTCGAAGAAATTAATAAAGTCCTCATAACCATGCTTCGACGAATGATAGGGATTCACAAAACAAGTTGGCACACAATGTTGTTTTCAGCATTGTGGGCTTACTGGACGTCCGTTAAGTCTGCTACCGGGTTTACACCATTCCAGTTAGTCTATGGTCTAGAAGCCATCATGCCGATTGAATGTGACATACCCTCCCTAAAACTAGTCGTCAAACTCCTACAAAACACTTCCGTCGAAGAAGAACGTCTGTTGTATCTCATGTGATTAGATGAAACTCGACACGATGCCACCCTAGTCATAGAAGCCTGGAATAAACGTGTCAAGGCCCAATACGACAAACATGTCAAACCTCACGTTTTCTCTGAAGGTGACTTGGTTCTCCTTTACGAACAAGATCGGGATGTGCTAGGAGCTGGAAAATTTGAAGCTATGTGGCAAGGTCCTTACATCGTTAGATGAGTGCTGGAAAAAGGAGCTTACGATTTAGTAGATTATGATGGTATCCCTTTGAGTGAACCTAGAAATGGGTTGTACTTCAAGAAGTATTGTGCCTAAGATCACTTGTGTATGAGTACTTGTATTTTATTGTATCATACTTCTTGTGTGTTACTGTAGTATGTTTTTTTCGTTATCTGGTCTCTACCCTTATGTTACGTTGTGTTTGGTTTCTAGATGTCGGAGTGTTCGCTACCCCACATTGGCTTCGCTGATGGCGCTAGCCGTAGTACTCAGAACCTTGCTTCTGCTACTTGGGCAATTTACGCCCCTACAAACGAACTTATCACTCTACGAGGTGTGTGTCTCGGTCGTGCGACCAATAATATTGCAGAGTATAGCGTCGTTGTCGAATTGTTGATTGATGCTATCTCGCTTGGTATTTGTCACTTTGTTGTATGACTCAATTCGTAGCTAGTAGTAATATAGTTAAGTAATGTCTATGTTATTCAAAGTCCTACTTTATTAAGGGTATATTTACGAATTCGCCTCTTGGAACGTTATTTTGATTATATTGAGTATCATCATATTCCTAGATGTATAAATACATTAACTGATGCATTAGCTAACTATGTATTGAACAGACATTTGGGCCATTTATAAACCAATCACATCACATGTATCACATAACACAACATAAGCCGGTAGAAGCCATATATATGTATATAACGATCAAAAGTTTTTTTACAAAAAAGTTATGTCCAAGGACCAAAATTTCAAAATTTGAAGCTCATAGCTTCTACAAAGAAACGTCATGGGTGACACTCGTGATAACACATGACTTATCAGGCAACCCTACGAATAAGTCGGCCAATAGACTCTGACATGCCCACTGTATGGTGTTGATAATGCTGAGGGACCTCTCCGATAGGCATGTCCGGAATGTCAGCAGTCAACCCCTCTAAGTTTTGTTCCACTGCCTCATAATCTTCATCATCCCATCGTGTCACTGGAGCCACCTCTCCTCGTCGCTGAATAGGAGAGGTACCCAGAGGTCAGTAAGGCCCCACGTTTGTGTCATCAAAAAATAATTTTTTTAATTAGACCTTGAACAAACATAAAAACATTGCATATGATAAAACTCACAAAAACACTTAAAAGTGAAAAAATGTCTACTTCTTACCTAGATCTCCCCACTGAGCGTCCTCAGGTAGGGACAAATCTGGATCCCCTCGTAAATCCAACCCGGCATAGGCATAATCGTTGACCATCAGCATCTGTGGCTGCAACCAGTCAAAGAAGGAATCATTGTATTTGATGATTGGCCCAATTACATGTCGGGTCATGAGGTTGCACCACCTCAACATCCTCGGATCCTCTGGAGCTGGTAAACCCCACTCAACCTGCAACCTCAGCAAGGGAACCCTTTCAAGAAAGAAGGACACCAAAAGTGATCTGTACCTGAATTGCTTCAGGTCGCCTTTCCTGCATTTTGTCAACTGTCTCTTTATCCTATGAAGGACTGTGTCTGACCAGTTAAAGACCCGAGGCTCAGTACACTCTATGTCGTACTGAAAATAGATTTGGATAGCCATGTGTGGAGTAGCACTCCCAGTCATATGAGAAATGGTGAACAAGATAGTGTGAAGGGTCAAATCCTGGACCCCCCAAATGGCCACTTTTCCTTTGCTTCTTTCTGCCTCTAGAACACAATACTGACGAAAATACTCACTCATAGGAAGCCCACCACCTCGGATACCGGTCAAGCTAGCATCATACCAGTCCTGTTAGGAAGTAAACATCCTCGATATCCAAGGACAATGTGTGGACCCCCACGTGGAATAATTGTTGGTCCACATCCCACATATGAATGAGATACTCCAACAGCCTGACTTGGGCCCTCATACCTGGGATCTGAAATAATTTCAAGAGACCATAGTCTCGGAGAGTGGAAATGGTGCCCGGGTCATTCCTGACAATAGCATCATCCTCTTCATTCTCTCTTTCACACCACTCCAGAACCATCATGACGGTCAAATGCCTACACAAGAACCATAAGAAGAGGGTCAACAAATCTTTTCAAGCCTTGGCACATTTTTCATTGAGCAAAAATCAAAGTAAATTTTCATTTTGCGGCCCTCGCAGGTGCCCCTTTAGCACAGTGTGAGGTTCTCACAGGTGCCTTTGGAGCCACCTATGAGAATCATGCATTCTCGTAGGTCCCGTATGTCTAGCCTACGAGAACGCCTGGGCACAAGTTTTGGCCCTAAAACAAACTCAAAAACTTGAAATTTGCCAATGAAAACAAAAAACTGAACCATGAAATGGTAGAAGATAGGGAGCTTACCTCACTGACAGAGATGGTTCTCCAAATGGTTGCTTATACCTTCTGCAATCAAGCACTGAAATTTGAGGCCAAAAGAGGGGTTTTGGGCTAAACTCTTGGCAAAGTCACAATGACTATGGTAAAAGAGCTTTTACCCACTTATATTTACTTTTTTACCATTTTTGTTGATTTTTATAATTGTTTTATTTATTAAACCTAATGCCTAATAGCCCTATGAGTGCAACTTTTTGCATATGTAATGACTTTGGAGTCTACACGAAGGATTACGGATATTTTCTCTTTTTCATCGCATGCTTAATTGTTTTTTATGGTTTTTAGACAAAACCTCGAGCTTGGTCTTTGTTCGTTTTCACGCTCGAAAATACATGAGAACATAATTGAGCACACTTTTATCACTTTTTCGGGCTCATCAAGGTTATACGAAAAAGGAACCCCCCTGGAGTCCTCTTTAATCTCTTTTCAAACTCTCTAAACATGAAAAGATTGCCGAGTGATCTTGTTGTTTTCACACTCGTTAAAGTATCTGAAGAAATCATTTGTTGGGTGGTAATTTACCTCTTTTTCGGTCTCATCAGACTACTTTAGGAAAAATGAACTGAGAGAGTTCTCTTTCAAGTGTTTTTCAAGACTCTATAATTATGAAAAACCTTTGATTTTTCTATCTTTGGACTCGTTAAACAAACATCGAAAGGCCCGTAATGGGATCGAACCACTCCTTCCTAGGGTTCGTTAAACATACTCCGAGGGACTCATCAAAAGGATGATATTACATCAACAAGAATGTGTTATCCTCCTCAAACTTGTGTAAAAATAAAGAGGTACTCGCCAGAAATGGTGGGGGAAAATTTGGGAAAGGGATGTGTTTTCGTATTCATATAATTGGCAGTAAGTGTTGCTCTTGAACATGACACCCCCTATTCGTTATCTGAAGCAAGTTTGGGAAATCCATTTGTCTCTCATTCGACTTGCTACAAGTTCATATCCTGATTTGTCTCTGAGTCAGTGCTGCCAAATCATTGGTCGTGTCATTCATATGTTCAAGAGAAGTTCATCTGAAACCTCTATTGAGTCGGCCATATGTAGTTGTCCATTCTCTTCGTGTCGGCCTTCCCTGTGTCCAATTCCACCTACATCATACTCTATTTCACCTTCAAAATTTGTTACTCATTTCGTGTCATTGATGGGGGATACATCAAGGCCCTCCTATGACGAGTTTTGTTCCGTCGACTCCATCTCATTATCTGGAAACAAGACTTAGAAATTATTCGGTACCTTGGAACTTGCATGCCTCAATGGCAGGTTTCCTCACTTTCGACAGTGGGTTTTCATCATTGACCCCTGATCGGGAGATTCTGTTGAATGTTCAACCTCAACTCATTTATTCACATTCGGTGGATTGTACTAGTGTACCTTGGGAGTCATTGACATTAATGGTGATTTCCCTTGCACTTGTTAACGGTTTCATCAATGACCGGTAATCAAGTGGTTTCTACCATGTTCGAATTCAGCACATGTAATCACATGGTTAGATTCTCACTTTCAGGTGATAGGATTGAAGACCTTGGGTCTCATCTCTTTGATCTAGGTTGCAATGGAATATGTATAATTTGTTGACACATAGATCCACTTTGTATGTCGCGTGGCTATGTCGTCTTAATTTGAATCTTCTTGCATAGATCCACAGTGTATTTTTGGTGGCTATGCGATATTTTGATGGCATGGATCCACGATGTATGATTGGTGGCCATGAACTATGTTCATGATGTCATCCATCTGTGATCTGAGTATGGGAATGCCTACCTCAGAACTAGTATTATATTCTGCAGATGCTTGGTTGTTTGCAGGTTTCTGATTAGCTGAACTTCTGGTTTCCGACACACATGCGCAATTTACAAAGTATTTTGGATGTCATTGATTCCGGCCTCACACTTTGGGGGGAATTCTGTTACACATGATTTTGGTCATCTTGGTGATGTATTAACAATGGTGCATTCAGGCTCCCAACAAGGACTTTTTGCCTGAGAAAAGTGGATCTTGTCTCCTTCCAAAAACATGTTTTCAAAGTAAGTTCACATGCTGCATATGGCCTAGGGTGAGAGAATCCTTCATTCTCGCAGGCCACCTTCATTTAGGGTGCGAACTTCTCACAGTTTGCTCCATACATATGGTGCGAACCTGTTTTCAAACTTGGAAAAGAGAAGAGGTCTCGAGGGTTCTAGAAGGGAGTCTTCTAGAAAATGAGTTGGCATCTGTATGGTTGTCATTTTACTGACTTCTCAGATTTGATGGGATCATCCTCATCCATGTAACCATCTCTCCTTCTCCTATATATTGAAAGGATTCGCATGGAAAAGGTTAAGCAAGATTAATTGAAGAATTGGTGAAGGAATTGTGTGAAGAACCCTGCGTGGACAGAGGCTTGAAGGCTCTAGTTGGTCTATCAAGAGGAATTGGATCTTCTTCATGCAAGTGCAGAGCAAGTGTGTG
>SNQJ01S0223866.1:0-14848 GCA_010110895.2 Picea sitchensis | reverse complement strand
AAATGGTGCGCAAAAAATACACTTCTTCGAATTAAGTGATATATGACACTATATACACCTATCGAACATTATCCTGAGTACTTATATGTGATCCTTTAGTAGAATGAACATAGTCCAATTGTCTAATTACACTTCAAGGAACTTATGGATAAATTCCTTGAATGGTGCAACCACAACTCTTGAAAAAATGGTAGGGGAATTCTTCAGTCCAAAGGGAAGTACTGTATACTAATAACTTCCCCATTCTATCATGAAAGTAGTCTTGTATCGGTCCTCCTACATAATTTTTATATGATGGTAACCTGATAATACATTTGTGAAAGAATAAGTCTCTTTCCCTCCTACGTTCTCCAGTACCTCATCTGTGAATGGTGTTGGGAATGGGTCATGTAAACATGCATCATTCAACTTTCTCAGATCCACACAAATCCCTATACCTCCTATCTTCTTGTCTTGAACTACCATTTGGATTATCCACTCTAATTCCACATTGGGTTCAATAATTCACACATCCACATTCTTTCTATTTCTTCTTTAACCTTATCCTTGTACTTTGGATTTAACCTGTAAGGTCTCTGTAGCATTGGCTTAGCACCTAGTTTCAAGGGCATATTCATCTTGCATAAGTCCCCAAATACCCCCTTCATCTGTGAAAATGTAGTTGGGAATATGTATTGATATTCACACAACAAGTTTGCAATATTTTCTATTGTTTCATCACTCCAGTAATCCCCTATCTTCGCAAACTTCAGATTCTCTTTCATCCCAATGTTTACCTTTTGTGTCTTTATTGGTTGTGTGTATGCAGTGGATTCAAGATCTGGCCCTTCTACTTTCCATTCCCCTTCTGGTTTTGGGACTTGTACGTTCCTGTGGTATTCTTCATCATATTATTCCTTGGAAACATTGTAACACTCCAATAACCCATGTACAATCATAACATCTCTGTGCACATCGCATACTGGTACCACCTCCATCGACGTTTCTTCCGAGAATATCTTAGTTTGAATAGTCTATATCACTGCATCTATTGATGGATATTCATGGTAAATGTGAATGTGACCTTAAACCTTTGATCCAACTCATCCTAGGTTCTTGTTTCTCTGTGCATTTCCAATTCGAGATACCAATTCTTCAGAATTGTATCTATTGTATGTATAAATCCATGTACCCATTCTTCCTTTGGTATCACATTCCATCTATCCTTGTACTACTCCACATGATCCACTGGATCACTTTGCCCTGTGTACCTTTGTGTAATATTTTCTACCATAGTACCAAAACTGTCTTGCATTAACCTTTTACACTGTGACCACTCTTTCATTCCCTCTTTGTGTGCAACCCACCATCTCGTTGGAGTCTCTTTTAAGACAACATCTAGTGCCAACAAACTTTGTTGTTTGGGTACCTACAACTCAAATTCCTTTACAAAAAGTCTTATATCAATCAATCATTCATAGTTGGGTGGATCACATAACTCTGTTCAAATCCAGTGTAATGATTGGGTCATGCATGCACATTGTCTAGTCAATAATTCATGCATCCTCTACTGCCAATGCTCTAGACATTCTTCTGAATATGATGCACATGAATTGATACTTCTCCAACTTATCATACCATCTGTAATGGGGTTTACATAATCATACATCCACACAGTCATGTTATACAATTTGTCAATGTCATTTCCTCTTGCTGGCTCTATGTACCTCTTTCCTTCTATTGGGTGTAATGGTGCAACAACTTTCAAATCTTCGACTTCAAATATCATTTCTCTCTGCTTTAAATTAATGATTGCCTGATTATCAAATGCCCATTCAAGTCCCATCAATTTTGGATATGGTTGACTATCATTCATGATCTCAATAACTTCAAAGTCTTCTACGCTACACACCCCATCTATGTTCACATGTACTCCTATCAATTGGCCAATCAGTACTATCTTGTGTTGATTTATGAGCCTTAACTGAACAGGAGACCGAACCAACTTGGGTTTTCCCATCATCTCCCAGGTCTAATTTTCCAATACATTCACATCAGACCCCAAGTCTAATATGAAATTATCCACATCATATTCCCCAATTTGTGCACTGAATCAGAATTCTCCATTGGTCCTCTTTTTGCGCAGTACCTGATTCACCACCCTCTATGCAATGGAAGTTTCCCTTCCTTGCATGCAATGATAAATAATTTCATATAGTTCATTCAACACCGTTTCATATTTCATAAGCTCTATGAAACTCCTCAAGAATTCTTTTAGAGTGCTTACCTTCCCAGTTGGATTCTCTAGCTTAGTGCAATAATTGACCTGTAGCATAGATGATGTTGAAATTCCCCAACCCTGTCCAAGTACCTCTTTTCTTTCCCTCTGATATGTATCATTTTCTTGTTGAGGATAAAATGTCGGCGTAGTCCCTACCGACTTCCTTACCCATTTCTCATCCTGCTTTCCTCCATTCATCACATCAGATCTTGTTCTAGCTCCTCTGCACGTAACAACTGCTATTCTAGGTCCTTCATTGCATTTTTCGGTTGATATGTTTTGTACATTTTGATTTGTATTTTGGTTTTGATTCCCTCTTTCCTTCCATTTTGCAACCAGTTGAGGACAATATTCAGGTGCATGGTCCAATTCTTGATAATATGTGCATGCTGTACATGGATTTTGGCAGTCAAGGGCTAAGTGTCCTGGTTGGTTACAATTGTAACATATTATTGGTCCTCTTCCTCCTCTGCCATAATTTCCTCTGTCTTGACCTCTGCCAAAATTTCCTCTATTCCTTGGATTAAATCCCCTTTGATTATTATATTGTGGACCACCTACTTCTATCGCACCATTCTCTTCCTAAATCATGTACATATATGGAGTGTTCTCCCTTATCAAATCGAATGTGCGAAAATCCCTCTCTTCATGTCTGAATGACTTTGAAAAGTTGTAAAATAAGTTCCTAGGTGTACTATGATACTTATGTAGTAGTGGACACTTAGTTGGATGATGTCCCTATTTCTTACATATCTCACAATACTCCCCTCCTGGTAATGGATCCAGTGCTCTAGTCGCCATATACTTTGCGAATGATGGGCATTCATCCTTGTGATGACCTTCAGTATTACACTTGGTACACTAGACTTGTTCGCATTTCTCCTTCCCTTTTGTAAGTTCTTCTAGTTGAATAGTCAAAGCCTCGGGTTGCGATAGAACCTTCTATTGAATCAACGACCTATGAATGTGTGGTGGAAGTATTGAAATAAACAATTCTTGATGTTGTTGATTAGGGATCTGGAAATTCATTCTATGCATCATATCTTTGAAATGTTGGTGATAATCCCAGACTAATTCAGTCTGCACCTGTTTAATTTCCTTCAGCTCTATAATATACTGTGACTCAGATTTTGGATTCTTGAACTCTTTTAAAAATGCTTGTCTTATCTCTACCAGAGTCCTGTCCTTTCATGTAGGTGTTATACTCTATAGATTCATGTACTAGACTAACGTACAAACTCTAAATGTTGTTTCTAACTGCACAATCTTCACGACCTCATCTTGGATGTTCTTTGCAGCCCAAATTGTCTCATAGACAAACATATGTTGTTCTAGGTTCTCTGACCCAAATCCATGGAACTCAGGTAGTATAAGGGTGTTATCTACCCCTTCCATGTTACTTTGTGTAGTCCCTCTTCTTGGTGATGCTGGTTGACTCTAACTATGTGCACTTCTTCCACTACTCTGATTTCTATTACTCTTTCCTCCCTTGCTAACTATAATTGATTTTGATAAGTCTTCAAATATTATTTCTAATTGTGGGGACACACATGGGGTCGTGGATTTAACATAGGATCCATTATGAGTAGGAATTAACAAATATTCTATTATAGGACTGGACTGGGATTCCTCTTCCTCTCCTCTTATGTGTGGTACCTCCATGATTTTGACTATTGCACAAGGTCCTCTCCCCTCTGGCTCATTGTTGGGTTCTCATTTCTCATCCCAATTATTTCACCCCTTGTACCTCCTTCTTATGCGTAGTTATCCAAACTCGTCTTATTCCTCTGGTATACCTTCTTCTCCCTCCCTTGTTTCTTCATTGTTTCCCTCATTCTCTCTTGTCCTTAGACTATCCTCTTGTCATCCCTCGATTCCCCTATGTGCATGAAGGCCCTTAGTAGTCAGAATCCATTGTCATCACTCACTTGTCACACAATAACATATTTATCCATGTACCCAATGATTTCATGAACCTTCCATGTGGACCCTTGAAGAAATCCCTTTCTACAACACTATATGAATGGGTACAATCTACTGCAAATTTTGTAATATATCCTCCTAATCTACTATCTATCCAGAAATCAATTGCATGAGAAGTTTGATTGCTTACATAATTCATCTGTATTACCATATCATGAGTCCAATTCCTTGGTGTTGCGGTTCGATACCTTCCAGTTCTTTCTACTAGTGTTTCTAACTACTCGGTCACAATAATCATAAATTTGCCAAAGAAAATTTCATGCAGCTCTGTGTAGACATACTTTTTCATCCATTTCTCATCAATCAACTGAGGGTTTCTATTCTCTTTCCAAGAAAAATAGTGTTCCTTCCTTTCTAACCATTCTAAGACCCTACGTTCAAATTATCTTGACCAATAAAACCCTTCATACACCGGCCCTTTCGGCATCACCTGCATGCAAGTGAAGTCTCACCCGAGGTATCTATTGGGCTTGCAGGAACTGAGTTTTTGCAATAGTGAGGAAATGCGAGGTGATCATATTTTTCATTCTTACTTATCTATTTTGCACACATTATTCTATATTTGATCTTCTTAGATTACTTGGTGAATTTCATTATGAATTATAATTATACTTCATATTACATTAGAAGCCAATTACCGTAGAATTCATGTTATTGCATAATGATCACAAAGAGAATAATTCTAGTCTAACATGCATCAAGATAGTATCCATGATCAATCATATAAAATACAAATTAACATAGTAGTTAATGAGGTTCACCCAACTTTGGGCTACGTCACATGGCTGACTTCTTTATTATTATTTATGAAATTGTCTCAGACTTGCACACTGCGCTTACAAAGATACCTTGTGTTATCTTTTCATTCTCCTATCCTATTCACTCTGCAGTGCAAGCCTCTCTTGATGCATCATCTCCTCAACATTCAAACATAGACTCAATAACAACTTTTGCAAATCATTCTATTACTCTCTTTCTTGACCAGAATAAAAGAACTCAGAAGAACTAAAAGAGAGGAACCTATATTCTCCCAACCCATTACATATTTATACATAAATTATAGGGCTTAAAACCCTACTTTGTTCATCCCAAAACCCCATTACAATGCATGATAACTCAAGTTGACTTATTGTTGGAGATACTTTTCCTGATTTTTTGCATGCTAGCTTTTCACTCTAACTGTTGTTCTTCCTTATTTTTTGCATCCTTTTATGTTTAGAACATTGGGTTGTCATCCTACCTTTTCGCCCACTTTCTTCTCTTTATTTATTCCTTTATTTATTCTTTTTATTTATTCTTTTGCTTTATTCCTCTCACTATGCATTGTACCCCTGAATGCATCTCAACTACGCACTCCTGAGTCTTCCGTCTCCTTCTGCTGACATCTTCTATACTTAATATTTTCATCCATATTATTTCCATAATGCCTGTCCAAAAACCATTTATTAGAAGAAATTATCTTTTTCTTGCCAATAGGTTTGTGATCATCCCAAAACCACTATATTCAGAGAGAACATTCATCCATTGGTAGTTGCACACTTGTTCAACTATCCAGTTCCATATTTCATCTCTCTTCTTGGAATCACATACACCCCTTCAGATTAAAGGGAGGAATGTTGGAAATCTAATCCATTAAGGGTTATGGTATCATTAACTTGTGTTGAAATACAAATAGTAAAGTGAATATGAGCAGACATTGGAAGTCCAAGAGACACGTTGGAAGAAAAATACAAAGGTCAAAATCATGTATTTATATCTGTATCATATTAATGAGAAATGAACTCACACTTATCTGTATTCATGATTCTAACAATTTTCATGCATCCCAACACAAAAAGTAATTTTGCAACCTCTTGAAAACACTAATTCCCGTGAAAGACTAGCATTTCGTTTAGATGGGCTTCGATGCTAGGATGGTTGAGAACTACACCTCACATCTTATTTTTCAAATCCCGTCAAATCCTCTTTGTGGCCTTTTCCTTCAAGAAGTAAGGGATTGGAAAGAGCTTCTTTTTCTATTTCTCTAGTGGATTTTCTTTAGTCTTGCGATAGTCTAAGGCTTGTGAAATCTCTCCTCACTCTATAACTCTCCAAGTATGGAAACTTATTATAAAGTTTGAACATGCTCACCTCATCATCATTTCAAATAAAGTGTGTGATATCAATTGGACACTTGTACCTACTTGGACCAACCATTCAAGACATAAGATTGATTTTAACCATAATTTCCTGAAATGAAAAGAATCAAGATAATAATGTGCAGAGACTTGAAAGTATAATCCCTAAAACAAGTTTTTGAATAATGCTCCCATGTGAAATTTTCCATGATCATGTCAAATTTTATGAATCCTTTTGTTTTCCTGAGTTGTGTCCTCTTCAAGTGGTAAAAATTCTATATCATCAATAAAACTAGCATCCATCAAGATGAATTTCCCTATTATCCATTTTCAAACAAAAATGTTTAACTAGTTAGTAAACATGAATAAAAAGAAAGGTTGATTAAGACAATTTCTTCCCAAAAAAAACATTCATTGAGATCTCATGATATAAACCAAAATTGAATCCTATATCCAAGATAGAATGGAATAATAAACCAAAAGGTAATGCTTTGAATAAATGAGGAAACATACTTGCTGGAACACATTAAGTCAAATTTTGAATCTTACAAGTTTTGTGTTGTGAATTTCCTAGTAGAAAAGTGGAGTCAACTACCTTGATCCTTCTTTGGTTAGTGGAAGTTCCCTTTTGAGCAGTAGGTGACTCTAGCTATGATGATCATGATCAATAGGTTTTCCTCGAAGTAGTGAGTTTTGAGAACAATTTCTTGTTCATCAAAATATGATTGGATGTATCTTGTTTCCCATGACATGATCATCACCATGGATATTTTGTAGTTGTTCATTGATCTTAAATTTTGATGCTCTTTCCGAGCACCAAAAAAGGACAAAGGCATAGCAAGGCTACCCGTAACCCTTTTTCATTTTGAATTCCCTTGAGTATGGTATCATAAAAGAATATGTAATACTTCAAAGAGTAAAAGAGACTCCTGTTGTATGTTCCATGCCTCACGAACTTTTTTTTATCTATGGAAGAGTGTTTTTTATCAACTTTCTCAACACTCTTCCTAATCTAAAATAATTGCAAACTGGGAAGTATTAGGTTTGCAAGTGTATCGACATGCAATGATAATGTTGTGCAGATATAGGATGGGGAGGATTATCTTTGTTTCTATAAGATGATAATATCCTTCCGAAGTATTGGAGAAATATGGGGATTCTCGACTGATGTATCGTCAAGACAAAATGATTTCAACCAAATAAAAGATGAAAATTCTCCTAAGGATGGGAGAAAGTGTGAGAGACTTCGAATAGACAATGTGTCAGTCCAAAATTTGAAAGTATCATTGATACACCATGTGTCAATGAGAAAATTAGATTTTCCTAGTGATTTATCGACGTGTAAAGAGGATTTATCTATGATACACCTTGTGTTAGTGATAAATGTATATTCTCTAATGATACACAATGCATCATGGGGCATTCAATATATTTTACTTTCTCATATGATCAAGTCTTCAACATTATCCTTCGATCATATGTCAAGAAATTTGAAAGGTAGGTCATTCAATGTTGTGGGGTATAATTTTTCACTTGTAATCACAAGAATTTGCAATATCAAGCCTCTCAAACTGTAAAGTATTTTATAGTATATAATTTTTCATAGGATCAGGATCAGTCTCTTCTAGCTTATTTCTTTATAGCTATCAATGCTAAGCTGAATTCTATTGAAACAAATGAATATTCTATTTGAATCTTTGCAAACGTATTTTGCACGAGGTTCTCTCATGAAAATGAAGACAAACCAAAACTAATCCAAGCTTCCAATTAGATAACAAAACAAAAGGAATTAATGAAAAATAAGAGAAACCATATGCAAAAGAAACTAGAACTACAATAAGCCATCCTAAATCACAATAAAAACCTAATAACAGTTGGTGGATTTTATTCGAGAATCCAAAATAATCCTAAAATCTATGCTACACAAGTAGAAATGGAAGAAAAATCTATGTTATTTAAAAGGAAATGGAAGTAAAACATATGTTATTCCTATTTCTACTCTACCCTACATTGGTTGAAAAAGGACTATGTGAAAGCATAGTGCCAATGTATCCATTCAAAACTCCAAACCTATAATCACATGTTCATCAAAAGTCACTAGAAGAAATGGGAGTAGTAAGAGACTAAAAATAGGAAGAATTGAATCAAGTGAACCTCTATCAAATTCGTGAAACACAACAACGTTATTATTCATGGGAAACATAGACATGTAAATCCATCCAACCAAGCTTCAATTATATAATAAAATTTACAATGATCATCATAGAACTGTTGGAGGAAATTTAAAAATGAGTGAATACTTGATGAGAATCATGTATGAAATTTTCATGAACTGTACCTTGTAGGGGAGACTTAGTATTGATGGTATAATTTATTCAAGAGGTAAAATAAAGATAATGAGAACCTAACATAACCATCTATCAAAACTAAAGTGCCTCAGTATCCAGGCAAGTCTCTCGGGGCTCACACTTTACATAACCCATAGGATGATAGGAATAACTATACCTAAATATTGAGCATGGGAAATATTACACCACCGAACAGGGAATGTCATTAATACTATGGTGGAAGCCAACGATATCCTCTGTTTCATCACAAATTAGGTTAAAAAAAACAAGTGATAGTTACCTTCTAGTTTGAGGGAAACATTGAGAAAAGGATGACTCCAATATCTCTCCCATAACATCATCAAAATAATTTGAGGAGTTATGGAGTATTGAGATAGAAACCAAGGATGAATGATGCATATTCCCCTAGAGATTAACTTTCAATTCTAGAGAATATTTATCTATGAATATTTCTTGGATCAGCTTGATGTTTCATGTATCTTGCATGGTGATGGGATTTCTAATTATATTTATTTCCCCATAGAAGTATGGAAATTCCTTATGTTCTACATACCTTGTGTATTCTATCATTAAAATATATGCATTTATAGTAGTGATTCCAGATTGTACAAGATCAATGGATGACACACTAGTTCTCACACTCATTTCCAGAACAAAAAAAAATCATTGAATACAAGATTATTGTGATCAAATTTTGTTTTAGAGTGTTCCATAAATTCAAATTGGAAATGATTTTCAACATTATGCACCCTAGATGGAATGACATTATGAATGGTTCCTTGATCGATAAAATCTTGGAAATATTTGTGTTTCCTTTTATCATTCAATATTTCATCATTGAAAGAAACATGTAAATATTCTACTGCATGATAAGCTGAAGGATACTCGAGAAATTAATTGTCATCGAAAATGTTTGTGTAAAGAGAATTGAGATCTTTAGATTACAAAAATGAATAAATTTCTCCAGTGGATTATTTTTTATAGATAAAATCATATCCATGATCCTCAAAAGGAGAATCACTAGTTTGTACCCACTCTAGGTCTAAGGGGCTTAGAGGTTCTGATGAAAATTATCCTATTGTTGCGACATAGTGCTTGTTAGAAAATGTGTACCCTCCACCTTTCATTATCATCTCATGATTTTCCTTGAATAACATAGTCACTATGTTTCCGAGTGATAAATTATCATTCAAATCTACAAGAATTTCATTAATTGATTCTTCATTCAATTCAAATATGAAATCATATTTATAAACCTTACCCTCATATTTCTCTTTAGAATCTAATTGTAGAGTATTGCATGTTTGAGGATGAGCTTGTAATGTATGTATGTTTGAAAACATTTATTCAAGTTCATTAAAGAGTTCTTCATAATCATAATCTACATGAGAAGTGATAGATGTCTCCATAAATTTTTTCCAACTATGTATCAATTTCGTTGGTAATTTACTAAACTAGGCTTTAATCCGTCCTTCTAATGTGAGGAAAAATAATTATCAAATTTAATTGTCTCGAACAATTTAAGATTCTATTGTGATATGTTAAATTGATTGAGGTGCATGAATGCAGAGACATTCCCTTCACTATCAAACTCCAAGTTTGACAAGAGATTATCTGTCTTGATGGAGATGCCACTTAAGGGTCTGAGGAGACTCAAGGGGTGGTCCCATGCAGATATATGGAGAGGATCAATGGGATGAAGAAAATAATTTAGTGAAATGGATCCACATGATAAGGACTTTCATATGGCCCTTCTTATAACACTAATTCTATTGACGTGGTTGGTGTGACCTTGATGAAAAACAAGGGTTACTCCTGGTGAGAAGTCCCAATTAGACCTCTCACTGTTTGAAAAATGGAACCCATCTAGATTATATCCCGAAACCCATTTATGGTTTGTAGGTTTACCAGTAATGGATGCATCCATTGACGATGGTTTCTAATCTAAGATGAAAATGTGTGCATCTAGAAGAAACTAAAGGTAATCAAAAAGTAAACAAAGAACTTTACATGCTCCTATAAATGGCCTAGGAAATAGTTCACAAAGAGAAAATCAAATAATATGAGTAAATAACCACAAAACCAGAATAGTCTAGAATTTATATAATCATTTACAATACTATGTCCACAGATTGAGACAAATATTTCCCGACGAACAAAAATAAAAATGCAGTATATACACATGAGAATAGTCTACAATGTGAGATACATTCTTACAAAAATCTAGTGTTGATAAAAGGTAGTAAATTAGTCCACAACAAGTGCAACACAAGTATCCAAGTTCTCTAGAAAATAGATTTTCCAAACATGCTTGTTCTCATTAAAGTTTCAACAGTAGTACATGAAATCTCAAAGAGAAAAAATTCCCCAATTAGAGTACAATCTCCATATTTATTGAAATTCACCTTGACTATTAGCCTTTTGCCAACCTGAATCTTGATCTTCGATTTGGAAACTTTTGTCCTTATCCAATATGGAATGATGAGGGAATAATGATAATATAAATGTTTATACTTTCATATATCATACATCATATGCATTTACATTTCAAATTTGTCTTTTAGATATTGTGGGACATCATGGGTTTTGGCCCCATTTCACCTCATACAATATGGTTGATATTTTTCACACTATGGGTCCTTTTTACCTTTATGTTTGAGATTCATCTGCTAGGATATTTGGACTTCTTCTTGTGCCATTTGGCACTGATTCCCTTTTTTTGTTGGTTGCTCATGTATTGACATATCATCCACATCCTTTGTTGAAAATTACTTTCACAAAGATGCTACTATGTACAAGTGAATGCTCCTTTTCCTAATGTATATCATCTTTGTCTCAGTAGTCTACTCCTTTACACACCGTGTATTCAGATTTATGAGTATGATATTACTCTAGCTGGTACCTAGGTTCCATTGAACACCAAATACATGAGTTTCCCATACATAACACTTCAAAATATAAATAAAGAGGTATTCAAACATGAAGGAATTAATTGGAAACTGAGTACATAGGTCAGATATACTTCCTTGATTTTGGTCGGTGGTCCCTTTGATGAAGATTTTCCAGATATCCCCCTCTGAAATGTTGTGTATAATTTTCTTGTGCTAATGATGATATGCTAATATGAAGAATTGAAAATACGGGAAGTAAAGTGAGGAATATATTAAAACTTATAACTGGGAATTTGTATATCTTGGCAAGACCTTTTCAATGGTATAAGAAGTGCCTGAAACAGAGCTTGTAGTAAAATTTTTATGGTGAAAATACGATAGGAATTTTTATGTGTGTCGACCCAGAATGTGGATCATTGGCCAATATGTCAACCCATAATCCATATTCTTGGACGATATGCACCTTATCAATTGAGAATGTCGATCTTTGGCCAAAATAGCGGCTGAAAATATGAATTCGTAGCCAATGTATTGGCCGGAAAAGGAGATTTATGGCCGGTGTATCGACGAACAATAATGATTACTCATTGATACACCATTTATCGGCGAATGAGTGAGATCTTAAATTTGATAAAAAATGATCTAGTTGGGAGGGAAAGGAAAATAATTTGAAGTTAATAATTTTGCAAGCAAGACTTTTCATGTCTATATGAGAGGAAATTTCTCAAAGGGGGCCCAATTTCTTTACTGAGAAAAAAATATTCAGAGAAGGAGAAAAGAAATTAAAGAAAGGTGATGACGTTGGCACAACAATACCCTAGCTTCAAAATTTCATAACTTTCTCATACAATGTCTGATTGAGGCATTATGTTTTTCAATGCAGAGAGCACATGGAAATATTTCTAGTGAGAAAACTTACCACTTCATTCAAGCATTTAAGTAGATTCATGGTTAGTGAAGGTTGCTTAACGAAAAATACTTTGGTAATTGTTTTGGCACTTTTGGTTCTTATTTTTTGATTCCATTAGTGGCGTTGGATTTATTATCCCAAAAAACATATAATTGGCCTTCCTCAAAGGTTAAAAATCCACTTTGACTAGTGCCCAAAATTACGAGCGAAGACATTTTTCAGTAAAATTTTGGGTCCCCTTATTGCTACTCCTTCACCTGAATTCGGTTCCATCAACTCCTGCAACATATGTGTTACATAGGATTTCAATCTATCCATTGGAACTGAGTTCATCCATCAGTGGATGAGAAATATTATCCTATTAAAACAACCAATTGATGTTGGGAGAACCTAATACTAAGTATGTGATAGGAATACAATTTTTTTTCTAAGAAGCAATTTAGAACCAACCCATGTCTTGTAAACACTGCAATCAACCCATATATAAATAAAAGACACTTTCATGGTCATGATTAGTCATAGAATAAACAGGTGCAAAACATACATGCGGATATGATGAGTGTAATGAAAGATTCCGGTGACACAAACACACTCACCAATATTATTATCATACTCAATCAAGGACACAACAATGACATAAATAAAAATCAATATGAAATCAAATATCAATCATCTAGTGAAAAGGAAATGCTCAACCATTGAAAACCAAAAGAACTTGACTAATGGGTGCAATGATCAAAGGATCTAATTTGGAAGGATTTTAGGAGGGGCCTCAAGCCCATTAGTTTGGGGAAGTTGTTGAGGCATCAACAATATATTCTTCAATGCTTATTTCACTATCTCTCTCAAAGTAGGGTTCATTTGTCTATGGGGTTGGTGAATGTGTTGAAAATCATCCTTGATATCAATGTGATGTATACAAAAATTAGGATGAATCCGTTTCATGCCAACATATTCCCAAGAAAATGCATTACTATGCTTTTGCAGTAGCTTAATCAATTATTTTTTTTGTGAAGCTTCTAACCTAGGATTGATGTTAAGTGTCTGTCTTGGGCTAATTTCTACTATCATACTACAAATTTCTGATATGGAATTAAGTTGTAGTGATAAATCATTAATGAATAACTCTCTTGAGGATACCTATCCAAGATATTATTATAGGACAAAGAAACTATATGATGAAATGAATAAGGATAGGGTATAAAATTACAAATCAAATGATCCTCAGTCTTATCCTTAAAGGTTATAGCTTGGTCAAGTGTAAGTAGTGGATAAATAATTTCTTCAACGCTATTTCCATTTTCTATCCAAACAAGTACTTCTGAGTTTGAGAAAGGTTTGTCGAGAGGATATATTGTAATCGTTTTAGTATAATTTCCATGAGATATGGTCATATCTCTGGTTCTATAGTCAATGTACTAATTTTCTATAGTTGAACATGGTCTACCCAAAATTAATGTGTATCCACCAAAGACTGGATTTTGGATTCAACACCATGAAGTCTGCTAGATATCCCTAAGGATCAACAGAAACCACTACATCTTCCAATACTCCCTCTAGTTTAATAGTGGGCTGATCAACCAACTAAATAAATGTAGGAGTTTGGTGTGTGTTTGGGAATGGAAGTTTCTCCATGGTTTCTTTAGTCATGACATTAATGGAATATCCTAAATCAATTAAAGTATTTGTTATGGATATGTTATTGATGTGAACATTTGTTATAGGGATTCTTGTGTCTGCATATTTGGTTATAAAATATTTCCCAAACATCAAGTTAGCCAACTTACCAATTACATGGACAATTTGATAAACCTTCCCTTTCCTTATAGGCTTCCTAAGGAATAGCTCTCAAACATATTTAGCATAGACAAGAACAACTTTAATCACTTAAAACAAAGGAGTTTCACATAGAGAATCAATATCTCTCCTAGGAAATCAAACTTAGGTTGAGTGAATGGTTTGTCCAAACATATCCTATCTTGATAGGGATGAGTTTGAGAAATATCAAATAATTGTAGTGATCAACATGATTCTTCAACTGGTTAGGAAATTCCTCATCATCCTACTCATGAATGATTGGGGAAGTCATACTAATCACTTACCCAAATTGCAAATGGATATTTTGACAATCAACAAGGGGAAATAAATATGTTGGGTTATTGGGTAACATAGCATTGTAAGCTGGCTGAGCTACTTTATTTTTTGGGTTAGGAATTGGATATGCAATTATTTGAGGAGGTCTTTGAGGAGGTTGATTGGATGAAAACTATAATTGTTGTTGTGGATGTTATTGTGGTGGGTATTGATGGGTTAGTTGTTGTGGCATATCTCCAAAGGGA
>SNQJ01S0223865.1:0-11470 GCA_010110895.2 Picea sitchensis | reverse complement strand
ATGACTAATTTGTCAAAGTACAAAACTAAGTTGTAAATAACTTGATATTAGTGAAATAGTTTCCCTTGGATGTGATTTTTTGCCTTTTTATTATCATATTTTAATATTTATTTTTTATTGATTATTATTTAGTGGACCTAATGATTAAGAACAAGGGTTTCTTAGAGGTCACATGTTCAAATCATAAAGGAGTAGAATAGGATAAGGTATGATATGTATACCATAAACTTCAACAATTTCCTTTAAAATAAATTATTATTTTTATTATAATTATACATAAGATATTTTGTGTCGAACCTTTTATTTTTAATATATACATATTGATAGGGAATTGAACTAGTTGGCTTTTATAAATATAATTATAGTTGAACTAATTAGTTTTTACTTTTGATAATAATTTAGTTGGTTTTTATAAATATAATTATAGTTGAACTAACTTGTTTTTACTTTTCAATCATCTTTTTTATCAATATTAATAATAATCTATAGAAAGAGGTGGGAATATTATGATTTTCTGAGATTTAAAAGATGATTGTATTTCATGGTTAAGAATATGTGTTTCCTACTGAACATTACAAGTTTAAATCCAAAAAGGGTAGGGTATGTATACCTTAGTAAACTTTAGTAGTCAAATGTGTATGCTCTCTTGTCCCACAAACAAAAAGATCTCATACAACAATTTGGTGTGTGACTTTGAGAATGATGAAGTCGGCCTTTTGAAAATAAAGATGCTCTCACTCATATAAAAATGAAATATTATGTGTTTCTATAAATTGTTTTTATCCAAAGCGAAGACAGGAGCGTTCTGAGGTTACATGAGTTGAATTATTTGCGAGAGAAACATCCACTGACCATTCTAATCAGTTGCTCAATTTTCCACATAGCTATAGGAATTGTTGGTTTGCCAGATAAATTACTTTAATAGATTCGTAGACAATTAAAGATGGTACAATCCGTCCGGGCAGTACAATCGAACACTCCGTCCGGGCAGTACAATCGAACACTTTCCAAAATAGGGCATCATCATCTCTTAAATCTAAGAGGGTTGTGTCGACTACGTGTGCTTCAATGCATGCAAAGTCGGCTCTCGTAGTGAAAAAGCCTGCCATGAAACAATCATCTAAGAACCTTCCATTGCCAAGCTCGAAGCAGACAAACAACCCATATGAGGAAGAACTTAAGCAACTAATGCAATTGAAGCAACTGTAAACTAGTGCTCCAATCCTGAGGATTGCAGATACGAATGAAGATTTTGTGGTATGCACAAATGCATGCAAAGAAGGACTTGGAGGAGTCCTCAGTCATAATGGATTCCTAATTTTTTATGAATCCATAAAGTTGAAAGAGAACGAAAGGAACTACGCAACTCATGATCTGGAGTTGGCAGCCATAGTACATGCTTTAAAGAAGTGGAGGCATTACCTCATGGGAAGGAGGTTCGAACTGAGAACAGACCATAACGGTTTGAAGTATTTGTTTGATCAACCAACCTTGAATGCTAGACAGAGTAGGTGGTTGGAGTTTCTCTTTGAGTACAATTTTGATATCAAGCATATCAAAGCGAAGGAAAATAAGGTGGTTGATGCACTCAGCAGAAGAGTACATGAATTACATGCTACAGCCATTAGCATGTACCGAATTGATATTAAAAGCAGAATTTTGGAAGCTACAAATGCGGACTTGCAGTACAGGGATTTGGTAGCAAAGCTACAACAAGGCAAGATTCCATAGAAAGTGGAGATTTATAAATTGGAAACTAATGGAATACTTCTGTACCAGAACAAACTTTATGTACCTAATGTCCAGGATTTGAAACTTTTGATTTTGCATGAGATGTATAATGTGCCTTATGCAAGGCACCCTGAATATCAGAAAATTGTGCCAGCAGTCAAGAGCCATTACTTTTGGTTAGGTATGAAGAAAGAGATTGCATAATACATCGCTAGATGTATGGAATGCCAAAAGGTTAAAGCTTAGCATAGGCACCCAACAGGGTTGCTGCAACCTTTACCCATTCCTGAGTGCAAGTGGGAAGTAGTGACAATGGATTTCATCACAGGATTGCCCAGAACAGGCAAGCAGCATGATTCAATCATGGTGGTGGTGGACAAGCTTACGAAAGCTGACTATTTCATTATGTTAAAGACTACTCACAAGGCAACGGATTTTTCTAATATATTTATGAAGGAAATGGCACGTTTGCACGAAATTCCCAAAGACTCAAAATTTACCTCAAATTTTTGGAAGGGGTTGTTTAAAGGATTCAGAACGAATCTGAACTTTAGCACAACTTATCATCCTGAGTATGATGGACAGACAGAGAGGGTGAAAAGAGTAATAGAAGACATACTAAGGATGTACATGATGGAAAAACCATTGAAATGGGAAGACTACCTACACTTGGTAGAATTCGCCTACAACAATGGGTATCAAGCATCATTGAAGATGAGCCCATTTGAAGCACTTGATGGCAGAAAGTGAAATACTCCAGTAAGTTGGGATAATCCAGTTGATAGGGCAGTAGTGGGGCCAAATTTTCTCAAAGAAATGGAAGAATAGATGCTAAAAATTCAGCAGAATTTGAAAGTTGCCCAAGACAAGTAGAAAAGTTATGATCATAAGAACAAAACCCACAGAGAATTTAAAGTGGGTGACCATGTTTTCCTGCAAGTAAAACCTAATAGAAGTTCCCTGAAGCTGGGAAACTGCGCCAAGTTGGCAGCCAGATTTTGTGGGCCATTTGAAATCCTAGAAAGGATTGGGCTAGTTGCATATATGCTTGCATTACCTACATCGATGACTGTACATAGTGTGTTTAATGTTTCATTGCTTAATAAATATATACAATATTTTAATCATGTAATCGATTGGAATGTGATTCAGGTGGAGCAAGAAGGTGTCCTGCAATCGCAACCTGTGCGCATATTGGACTGGAAAAGAAAACAGCTTCGGAATCGAGCCATAGGACTTGTAAAGTTCTAGTGGACCTGGTACGGTTCTGAGGACACGACTTGGAAACATGAAGATGCTATGCGAGAAGAATACTCGCATCTTTATGAAGATTTTGAAAAACTTGTTGATGTTGTGTGAAAGTTTCACTGAGGAAAGTGCAAAAATAAGGGGAGGGGATTGTAATATCCCCAAGGACAATCCCTATTGTAATCATGTTTATGAATTGTAAATCATGTTTGTACGTTGGTGACCCGAGTATTGATAAGATGATATGCTTATGTGTTTATTAGGCCGGAGAGCCTAAGTGTTAAAGGCCAGGAGTTTGTTTTTGTATATGTAATATGAAAAAAAATAATAAAGATTAAACATCATTGTGTGCAGACTGACCACGAAGAAAGAGTGATGGGGGAATAAGCTTCCACAGAGTGGGTAAGGGAAAAGGGGGCTGAAAGGTTGGAAAGAGGGGCTAATATTAGGGGCTTAAGTCCTTGGGAATAATAATTTATTATTATTCCAAAGTGGTGTGAAATGTATGTTTTTATCCTAAGTTCCTTGAAGGGGGAACGTGTGCAAAAGGGAACACATGTTGATGGAGTGCATGCTGCCTCATGGGTGACATGTTTCGGCCCTGGAACATGCAATTTAAACCAAATATTGAGTCGTGGAGGGGGTTCGTCTTCCATTCGGTAGTCTATCGTCTGAACCAAGGAATCTTTGCGTCTGAGTTCTATAAGCCTCACGCAGCTATGAAACCCGAAGCCTGTGATGTTTTCTTGAGGATGCGTGAATTGCTTCTCACACATCCTGAAAACGAGTGTTACCTGAACCGTGTTGTGTTTTAGTGGCATGTTGTCGTTTCTGATTTCCATACCCTATTTTCCTGTTGCTGCTATCACCCGTGAGTTAGCCAAAAGTTGTTGTTGTTGCTGTAATCCTGATCTTGCAGGAATTGAGTTGAAAATTGGTCGGAGAACCAGGTTGTCAGGCCTGTGAGAAGCTCTCTCCAGGAGAGAGAGTCTGTTGAGAGTAGTTTTCTTTGAGGGAGAGTCCAGCACCAGCTACGGAGCTCTGAGAATACCTGGTCTGGCCTGTTGCCAAGGACCAGAGGGGAGGTGAAGCACTGATGGAATGTGCTTGTGAAGGTGTATACTCCTGGGAGGAACAGGTATGTGGGGAATGGGAGTCCTGAGTAGTGGGCATAAGAAGGCTCTTGGAGAGAATCCTTTCGATTGCTCTGTGCAGTTTTCCTATAACCCCAACATAATCTAGGATTTCCTGCTCGAGGGTGGAGCTTAGTCCCAGCTCGTGGGTGACCCACTGTTGATCGTGATCAGCAATGAGGTCTAAGGTTGGGAGGTTCGTGGAAGGTATGCACGTGGTTGGTGGAGTTAATACAGTTTCAAAGATAAGTATATGCATGTGTCTTAATTTCAATTAAAATGCATGTCTGTGATGCTAGTAATATTATCATGTATTATGTTCCAGTTATGAATTACTGTTAATTCCATTACTTTTGTATGTAGCAGTAGTCTTTTGATTACTCTGTATTGTTCAGTTAAATATGTTAATTAGATTTAATAGTAGCGTCTTTTGATTAGATTTACGTAGTAGCATTGCCCGACGAGTGGGTTGACGGTCAGGGACGTTACAACAACGTTTGCATTTGATATCCATTTTGGGCACTCGATACCTCATCTTAAAGGTCTAGTCGAGGAGTACACATAATTTTTGGCCTAGAATCTACCTTCAATCTTAAGAAATCACTTTCGTGCTAAGAAAATGTCGTTTAGGTCCCTATAACGCCCCCAGAAGTTTGGTACCCAAAAAAGCATAGAAAAATTTCCAAGATGTGGAACCATTCTGAATTAGTGGAACAGGTGGGTGGCCACCAATATCTACCTGGATCATTCCTCTCCCCTTAGGAAGGAATGGTTCCCATTGCATCAATTTCCTTCATCATATGGGGAAACATTTCTTTTAATCTGACTCCTAGTGAGCGACTTTCCCTGGTGAAGAATTAGCCCTACTTTGACAACCCAATAGAGTTGGATGATCTGTTGATAGGTGCCCTTTGTCTTGGTGTTCAAGATCTGATCAAATTTCATGTAATTAAGAATTGTGTTATGTAAGGGCCAAGTGCTCGGTATCAGTTGAAGTGTCAAGGAGAGGTGGAAAATATGGTCAAAGAAGCTCCACATTAAATACTAGGTGGAACCTAAGGAAAAGGAAACCACTTAAAAAGCATTATCACCCCACAGTCTTAGTGATGGTTCAATGCATGTATCAAAGTGAGAAGAGCTTCTGATGTGGTCTTGTGAGGTGGCCTTTATGAAAATGCAACCATACCTTATCTCCCACTAAAAAATTGTGTGGTACCCAATGTTGTTCATGGCACTGCTTGTACTTGGTGTTTTCTTTATACATAATATCATGAACTTGTTTTTCGATGTGATATATCCACTCAACAAATTTGGTTTCTCAATCAACCTCAGTCCGAGCATTGGAGGAATATTCCTTTGTAGTTGTAATGGGGGCCAATGGATGGAACCCCAAGCACACCTGAAAAGGGTTGTGGCCAATAGAGATGTGGAGGGATTTGTTGTGTTTGTGTGTAACATAAGGAAGGCTCTCATCCCATGTGCGTGGATGTTTGTAATTGTGCATCCTCAAGATATGGACAATCATCATGTTTACTACCTCTACTTTTCCATCAATTTGTGGGTGGAAGGCAGTTGATTTGGTCAACTAATTGGTGTCCATCATCGACCATAGGATGGGACAAAAAGTACTCAGAAACCCATTGTCTCAATTCGAAATAATGGTCTGTGGGAGCCAAAAATGAACCCAAACACATTCAAAGAATATCTTAGTGGTGGCATCAACTATGATGCTCTTCCTATAGGGTGCAAAAACTTCCATCTTAGATAATCGATCCACAACCACGAAGACACAGTCATTCCCATGCTTGGTTGAAGGCAGAGAGGACATGTAATCCATGGAGATGGACTTCCAAGGCCTATCTAGAGTAGGGAGAGGGGTCTATAACCAAATTTTCTTGATGGAAGGTTTGGAAATGGTACAGGTAGTGCAAGATCCGATGTACTTTAGACATCTTGTTGAAGCTTTGTCCAATAAAAATTCTTTTGAAGTACGACCACTATTTGGTCCACACCAAAGTGTCCTACTGTATGACTGTAATGAGATTACAAAATTATCTTTGCATGCTCACTTGAAGGAATACATAGGTGGGTCATATGGCATATCAGTCCATCTTGGAGATGGAAGTTTGGAACTGGTTTTTCTGTACTCAATGTCTGATAGGTGGTAGAAAATTCAAAGTCACAATTGTATAATTGTCGCCACCCGAACATCTCATTCCCATAGGAGTTAAGAACTATAGTTAGATCAACAATCGAGGGTCGACTAGGGTAGTCTGTGACATGGTTGGTGTTTCCCTTATTGTATTTGATGTTCAAGTGGAATTGTTGTAGGTGCATGGAACACTTATGATGGCGGTCATTCTATAACTTTCCCTATGTCTTCATGAATTGTAAAGGTCTATGATAAGTGTTCATGATTGTTTTCTTCCCCATAATGTAATGCTTCCACTGTCTACATGCCTGCACAATGGAGTACATCTCTTTATCGTAGGTGGGGTATTTGTGAAAAACATCAAACAATGTTTCACTACGATAGGCCACCAGATGCATGTGCTAAGTGAGGATTGCACCAATAGCATAATCTGAAGCATCTATCTCAATCTCAAATGATTTGTGCATGCCTGACAGAATAAGGATCGGTGCTAAGAAGAGGTGGAATTTGAAATCCTCGAATGCTTTATGTTGTGATGCGGCCCAAACAAAATTGGCCTTTACTCCACCCTTGTTCACTTGGCTTAGGGTCCAAGCGATATGATAGAAAACCAACATAATCCTGCAGTAGAAGTTGGAAAGGCCCAAGAAGTTGTGAAACGTGGTCAATGTCTTTGAGATGACTAATCACAAATGACTTGGATCTTGTCTACATCCACATGCACACCCTACTAATCAACGATGTATCTTAAACATTGGATTATCTACATGTCGAAGGAACACTTCTCCAAGTTGGCATACAACTTTTGTTGTCGCAAAGTGCCCAAGACTTGTTTAATGTGATTCAAATGTTCCTCCTAGGTTTTTCTAAAGGTGAGGATCTCATCCAGATATACGACCACAAAGGAATTTGTAAATGGCCAAAATATATCATACATCATTCACATGAATGTGGTCAGGGAATTAGCCAAGCTGAAAGGAATGACTAGCCAAGATGAAAGGAATGATAAGAAAATCATATGCCAATTCGTATTGATATGAATCTAATTCCTCAACGTCGCCATTTTTTAAACAGACCAGGAAATGATCTATCAATCCATTGCGCACCTTGGTCGAGGAATAACGGAAATGCAATAGAACTTGAAATGCATCGAAGGGGAAATCTCCCACTGTAATATCACCAAGGACGAGCCCCAGTTGTATTAATAAATTGTAAACATGTTTTGTAGGTTGGTGAGCCGAGGTATAATAAGTTAGGAGGCTTATTTGGTGATTAGGCTGGAGAGTGTAGGTGTTAAAGGCCAGGAGCCTGATTTTGTATATGTAATTATGCAGATCATTAATAAAATATAAACATCGTTGCATGCAGATTGGCCATGAAGAAAGAGTGATGGGGGACTAAGCTTCCACTAGGTTGGGTAAGGGAGGAGGCTATGTGTGTGGGCATATGTAATTATGTGACACACAAAATATAAACATCGCTGTATGCGTGATCGGGCCATGAAGAAGAGAGAGTGATGGGGACTAAGCTTCCAAATGGTTTGGTAAGGGAGGAGGCTATGTGTGTGGGCCTAGGGGCTAATTTAGGGAGCTTACCTCTAAAGGGTATAACAATTTATTATTATTTCCTAAAGGTTGGTGGACACGTTGAGTGTTGTCCTAAGTTCCCTGGAAAGGAACGCGGTGCTATGGAACTCATGTGTTTCTGTGAAGACAAGTGTCGACCATGAAGTGCAAGTAAAGCGCCAACCCGGTAATCCAGGTTGGGGTCGTGGAGCGCCTTCCCAACCTCTCCATGGGTTCGTCTCTCCATTCGCCTGCCATCCGCTTTTTTTGAACTGCGGTGGCCGATGCCTCATCTCTGGTGATGCCTCACGCAGCTCAAACTTGAAGCTCCTGTAGTCGTTTTCGAAGCCATACACCCCTCGGCCTCGAACTTGTTTTGTCTCTACACTCGACCCCTTTTGTTTGTGTTTCGCAACGATCTCCGAAACCAATGAGGTCCCGGACTGAGCTGCTTTTCTCGTGGAAGCACGGGTATTCCGGGATTTGTCCGGGAAAGCCAGCGTGGTGTCATAATTGTAGCTGCTGTACGCCAGCTCGACCGAATGGCTTATCGCCTTTGTCATTCCCCGCGGTGAGCCGAGGTTAAACGGCATCGTCCCCACCCGGCCGGAGTCGAGGAATGTGCTAAAGAAGCGGGTTGTCAAGCCCTCGTTAGAAGAGGCAGTTGTCGATTAGGAGCAACTCTCTCCGTGTGAGAGAGTCTTATAGGGAGTGGTTTTCTTCCAGAGATAGTCCAACACCATCTACGGATCTCTGAGAATTCATGATCCCATTGCTGCCGGTGACCCGAGAGGAGCAGTGAAGCATCGGCGGACTCTGCTGTGAAGCTGCGTATACCCCGGTGGAACAGGTATTTGGGGAATGAGAGTCCGTGACTAGTGGGCATAAGAAGGCTCCCCGGAGAAACCTCCTCGGTTTCGGTACGCCTCGCAACCTCTAGTCTAGGGAATCCCTTGCCTTGGTGAGCTAGCCAACTCTAAGTAATTATTGTTTTGATGAGCAAAGGTGGGTCTATGGTTGGGAGGTTTGTGGAAGGTCCGTATCGTAGTTGGTGGTATTCTAATAAAAGATAAGTACCAATTTTTATGTTCATTTACATGTTTGTAATGGTAGATATGTTGTAATTGATGCTACTTCGTCTTATATGTTGTATATGTTGTATGTGTAGGCTTACCTATTTCCGCACTATTATGTTATATATATATATGTAGAATAGTCATTCTATGTTTATAAGGATGTACGTTTGTCCATTAAAATTTCTACATGTGGCATAGCCCTAATTTGAGAGGCTTGAGTAATTTTACAGATCAAAACAGAGAAGTAGGAGTTGCGTATGGTATAAATGCCCAACCTGGTATTCTGGATGCTAGAATAAATATGTATCACAGATTTAAAGGCTATTAAGGTTGTGGTGGCATTTCCACTGGTGGGTGGTCGGGATGTTACAATATGGTAGGAGATCCATGGTTACAACACTCCAGCCCGATGTAAATAAGGTTAGGAAGCTGGAAACAAGAGTTTCTGAAAAAGAATTGTTGTCGGTAGACAAAATTTGAGTTTTGAACCATGGTTTCAACACAGCCTAGATGTATCGGATAAGTGGTCATTGGATGGCGAGGTTTGGCGGTGAAATTGTGGGTCTGAGAATCAATTTCTAACCTCGACGTTCCCTGAAAGCCAAAAGGTTACCTTGGCCGTTAAAGAAGATCAAAAGGAGTAGTAGTATCGTGAAACCAACATAAGTGGTGTTGAGTCACAGAAAGGTGGACCTTAGGATTCATTCTGGAGGAGGGGAGAATCCTTCAATGCACCTAGATCCGTAATGCTGGCGTAGGAAGTTAGCCATGAATTCCCTTGGAACCAGCAACAGAGTTTGTTCGTCAGAGGATCCGGGTTAGACTACAATAACTTCAGCGGATCTACACCGTAGACGAGAGGAGAGCTCCACCACTGGATCAAGCCAATGTTAAAAGGTAAAACGCAGGCAGAAATCAAAAGATCTCGGGCCACAAGCAGTGAGCCGCGATGTTGAGTAGATCGGATGGTTGATCCGCCTACCGGTGAGTTCGGGTAATCCGAAATACGAGATTGGTTGTGGTTCCCGCTTTGAAAAAATTCTGAAGTCAAGTCCCGTGTAAGAACCTATTGATCTACGCTTGATCACGCACTCCATGGTCGCATGGGTTAGGCTTAGAGAAATAGGGCTATTGCCCAAAACCTGCGTGGTAAAGAAGGAAAAGGGTTAGAAGAAGTATCATCGGTTCGAACTGCATCAAAAAGAACAAGAACTAGAACTTTTGATAGGGTCCCCAAGTATCTATCAGCTTGTAGGAAGGGTTTTAGTGGCTTGAGTCAAGGCTTCAAACTGGCGGTATTGCATTCTCACCCTATCATCACCTCGATGGGGCTCTTTCTATTTATGATGGTTAGTCCAAGGGAGACGCCCCTAGTAATCTGGTTCAGAGGGCTGAAGTTTCTTATAGGATCAAGATAAAGATTCCCTTCACGTAGACACGCCAAGAAGGAGATAATGTTAACATATTCCACCGATAGCAACTCGCTTAAGTAGACAAGACAAATGAAACTAAAATTTGCTGAAGTGGTTAGTACTTCAAATATTAATGACTATCTTCAACATATATATGAGCAATAATCAAATGTAATTATTGACGAAGTCAATGATTACTAAACAAAGACAAATGACTTATATCACTTCTTCAATAAATACATAAGAGATATGGGAATTCAATGTAGAAGATCAAATCCTTGTATTATATCACAATGCAATTCATATCATAAATCTGCTCATATAAATATTATTGTTGCGTCACAAATGCAGAATTAGGGTGACGTCAGCCCTATTAATAGGTTAATTTTGAAAGGTAATGAGAAGAACGTTTTATCAATCAAGCATATAAATGTGATTACCAACTTCATAACCTATCAAAAATGGTGATAAAGGTCACAACGTTTTAGGCCAATCAAAGATCAAAGAAGTGTGACGTCACCTATAATGTTGATGATGTCACTATGACGTCAGCCCTAAGTTTATGTTAGTTTGAGAGGCAAAGAGGTAAACGTTTTGCAATCTTAGCCAATGAAAATATTTAATACTTCTATGGCTATCAAGGGGTGACCTAGCCGCAACTTTTGGAGGAAACAAGAGTTCAAAAAAAAGGCTAAGACGTCACCCTAGGGTTAGGGTTAGTAAATTTGCTAGGGTTAGTAGGGTTTCAAGATAAAAGAGTTTTGAAAAAGATGTTTAAGCACCAAAAGCTCAACGTTGTACTTCTAGACTAGTGCCTTGGGTAAATGGAGTCAAATGGAGAGAAGCTAATGGCTTGGAGAAATTTAAACCTAAGGACAAGAGTATTAGGTCTAATGGTGCTGCTATGGCAGGGCCACTAGATCAAAACCCTAAGAAGAGAAGGCTTATTTAGGTGTAGCTAAGGCTAGGCCTAATGCTCCTTATTCTTTCCTTAAGACTCTTTTGGCAACACGGCTAGTTAATAAACACAAATCTATGGCTGAAAAGTGTTGTTTAAAGACAAGGCTTTTCAACACCCTAGAAGCAAACCCTAGGTGTAAAATAAATTGGGCCTAGGACGCCTTCTTTCTTCAATTTATGTTCAAAACTAACT
>SNQJ01S0223864.1:0-13449 GCA_010110895.2 Picea sitchensis | reverse complement strand
GCCATGGGCCCCTTTCTCTCCACAATATCAAAAGGTCCCACGAACCTAGGAGAGATTTTAGCTCCCTTCCCAAAATTGATCAAACTCTTATGCGGATTAACCTGCAAGAAGACTCGATTGCCGACCTCGTAACTACAGTCGACACGGTGCGCATCGGCATAACTCTTCTGTCGATCCTGTGCTTCTTTAATCCTTTGTCTTATTGTTTGCATTTTATCTTAAATTTATTAGATCTCTTCTGGTCCCATCAGGACCCTATCCTCAAGACGATCCCAACTCAAGGGCATCTGACATGGTCACCGGTAAAGAAAATTGAAAGGCGCCATCTTAATGGTGATCTGGTAATTATTGTTGTAAGAGAACTCCACTAGTGGAAAGAATTCTTCCCAATGCTTCTGTTGGTCCATCACATACATACGCAACATGTCCTCCAAGGTCTGGTTCGTTCATTCGGTCTTCTCGTCAGTATCCAGATGATATGCAGTACTAAAGTTAAGTTGGGTTCCCAAAGCCTCTTGGAAACTCATCCAAAATCGTCCAGTAAACACCGATCCTTGATCGGATATAATCCTCTTAGGGACGCCATGCAGCCTCACAATCTCACTGATAAAAACTCTAGCTATATTAGGTGCCTGATATGTCATACGCACAGGAATAAAGTGAGCACTCTTCGTTAGAGTGTCTACTACTACGAAAATTGAGTCATGTCTCCTTGTCGTCAGTGGAAATCCAACAATTAAATCCATCAAAATAACCTCCCATTTTAATTTTGAAATTGCATGTGGTTGTAGTAATTCTGCTGGGTGTCTATGTTCAGCCTTTACCTGCTGACATTCTAGACATATGGCCACATAGATGACTATGTTTGCCTTCATTCCCTTCCAGGAGAATAAGGGTTTAAGGTTTTCCCTCATCTTCGTGACTCTCGGGTGAGCCATGTATACTTCTCTATGAGCCTCACTTAGGATCAACATCCTCAACTAGTCATTTGTTGGTACATAGATATGAATTTTAAACCTCAATAATCCATCGCTATCAAATGAAAATACCTCAAATCGTGGTACCATCATTGTGTTTTGTCCGATAAAACCCTCGAACTCTTTGTACCAGTCATAGTCAAACTCTAAAGTTAGAATCTTTTCATGTAGATTCGTCTGAAGAGGCAACACCGAAAAGATGCATGGTCTCTGAGTCAATGCATCCGCCACTCGGTTCATTGTTCCTTTTATGTAAGTAATCTTGAAGTCGTACTCACTAAGAAATTCTGACCAACGTCGTTGTCGCGGGTTCAGGTCACTTTGTGTAAATATGTGTTGTAGTCCACAATGGTTAGTTCTTAGTTCAAATTTTCGTCCAACAAGGTAGTGTCTCCAAAACTTCAAGGCATATACGATGGCTAATAACTCCAAATCGTGCATCACGTAGTTCTCCTCATGCCTTCTCAGTTTCCTCAAAATGTAAGCAATCACTCATCCGTCTTGCATCAAGACCCCGCCTAATCCTTCCTTGGATGCGTCAGTGCATACCAAGAAGTCCATGTCCATGTCAGGGACCTTTAGTATTGGTGTTGTTGTCAACAATTCCTCGAGCCTTTGAAATGCTTCCGGGCATTTCTCAGTCCATACAAACTTCTTGTTCTTCTTCTGCAACTCCATGATCGGACTTCGAAAATCCATTGACGAACCATCGATAGTATCCTGCTAAACCCATGAAGCTACGCATTTCAAGGACATTTGTCGACACAGGCCATTCCATGATAGCCTCAACCTTTGTTGGATCCACCGCAATGCCTTCGCCGGAGATGACATGCCCTAAGTAGTGAATCTTCAATTGATAAAAATAGCATTTGGACAACTTCCCATACAATTTGTGCTCTCGCAGACACTGTAGTACCAAGCACAAGTGCTCGTCATGCTCCTCCATCGTCCGAGAGTAAATCAAAATATCGTCAATGAATACTTGGATGAACTTGTCTAAGTACTCGCAGGACACCCTATTCATCAAACTCATAAATACCCCTTGGGCGTTTGTCATTCCAAATAGTAAAATGGTAAACTCGTAATTTCCAAACCTCGTCTTAAAGGTGGTCTTAGGGACGTCATCTTCCTTAATCTGTAACTCGTGGTATCCTGATCGCAAGTCAATCTTGGAGAACACCATCGCGCCCTTCATTTGATCGAATAGATCATCAATTCTCATCAATGGATACTGATTCTTGATCATGGCCTTGTTCAATTGATGGTAGTCAATGCAGAGCCTCCACGACCCATCCTTCTTCCGTATGAAAATAATAGGTGCACCCCACGGTGACACACTAGGACGTATCAGTACCAGGTCCAACAACTCCTTTAGTGGAATTTTCAACTCTTGTAACTCCGGGGTCGACATCCGATAAGGCATTCTTGCTATTGGTTCAGTCCCCAGTTTTAGGTCTATGGTAAACTCCAATTCCCTCTCCGGTGGCATCCTAGGTAAATCCTCCACAAACACATCCGCAAAATCTCTCACTACCAGAAGGTATTCTAAACCTTCCACTACTCCGTTCTCATTTAACCCAAGGATCACATAAAGCTTCCACCCCTTGCGCATGCTCTTCCGAAGTTGCAAGGAAGACGTGAACCTTAGGGAAACTCCCTAGTTCCATCCTACAATATCACATTTCTGTCCCTCATCATCGACCAAGCTCAACCATTTCGTCTTACAGTTGAGTATCGCCTCATGCGATTCCAGCCAATCCATACCAATCATGACATCATAAGATCCTAGGATTGTGACGTACAGGTGGCCCTAGTGACAAACTCTCCCAGGTTAAGGATACATCCTGTAACCTTTCCTCCAACCTTTTGTTTGGCTCCCGAATCCATCTCCATGAAGCTAAACTCATCCTGTTCGACTGCCTTTACCTTAATCCTTTTTAGCACTACACCAGAAATGAAACTCTCGATAGCATCGGGATCCATAAAAATAATACACGTCTAGTCAGCGATGGTACCTATCATCTCAAGCACAGTTGACTAGTGTTCTGCCTAGAAGTTATTCACTGTTGCATGAATCCGATGGGCCTTGCCCCTATCTCCCACGATAGTGGGTCCAGCTGATCTTGACGCTCTAGTCCTCTCCATCGGGCAATCACTCTGGTAGTGTGGCTCCCCACACATCCAACACCCCTTCTTCAGCCCAACAGTCCTGGTACCTAAAGTAGAAGATGATGCCTCACCGGCTTGGTACCCTGGTCTGTTCTTCTAAACAAGCCTAAACTGTTGTTGTTGTGGGTGATGTTGTTGCTGATGTTGTGGTCCCCGATAAGGTGTCCTTTGTTGAGGTGTCGGTCGCCGAGGTGTAGTGAAAGTGGATCCCCTTTGGAAGCCATGATATCCCAACGTATGTCTGGCTGGTGTCTGATGTTGTTGTGCTTCATATGAAACCTGCCCTATTGGTTTCACCAGAGTCCTGGTCTGACCCCTGCTGATAAGCTCCTCCTCTTCTATGAGGGCCTTCTAAATGGCATCATGCAAGGTTTGAGGCATCAAAATCCTAACCTTTGCACGTAGGCTGCCATTAAGGCCGAACACGAACCTGTTGACCTTAAGTTTCACAGTGTTAAGGTGCAAAGCATACCGGAGAAGCTCCATAAAACGGGCCTTGTACTCGGGTACCGTACGAGCACCCTGTTGTAAGGCATTGAACTCATTGAGTTGATGCTCAATGAATTCCTCTGAAAGGTAGCTCTCTCTGAACCATTCCTCGAACAGTTCCCATGACACATCTTCGATGGCCATGTTCAATTTCCGTAGGAGCGTCTTTCACCATAGAAGAGTGCTCCCCTTCAGTTGAAATACTGCTATGTAGACCTTCATATTGGAGGTATAATTGCAAAGTGCGAAGCGCATTTCCATGTTCTCCAACCATGCCTCGGCAGCTGCGCCATCCGGGGCACCAAAGAACTTGGGAAATTTGACCTTCTCGAGTTCACGGTGAATGCTACCAGTACCAACCAGAGCGGGCGGTGGAACCTCAGTGAGTGCTAGAGCCCTGGCCTCATCTCTGTCCAAATGGCTGATCAGTGCCTCGAACATGCACTGAAAAGATCTCATCATTCCGACTACATCACCAAGTGCTATCTGCTCCTGTCTGAGAACCTGCTCGTCTCCCTGGGGGTTAGACCCCTCAGGCGTGGATTCTACTGGAGGCGTCACGCCACCTCCCTTAGCACCCCGTCGTCTGCCTTCACGACATCCTCTAACCATGATTACCTGCACGAATACAAGTTAACTCAATTAGCAATAGTATAATCAATCATATCAACGAAAGTCGTAGCGACCCCAAGTCGCGGGTTGAACCAACTCTGATACCATATGTAACAACCCTCCCATTTAGTTACGACAACAAGCCTCACATAACNTGTGTGTGCATGTGTAGAAGGATAATAAAGACATTATACTCAATGTCGCAACATGACAATGAACATGACGCATGCAACTCACGCGACAAAAACATAACGACCTAAGAAACACATCAAGCATCCAGAAGCAATGGACAACAATCAACCTACGAAAAATGAGCATGACTACCTGCTCATCCTAACCTACAATGGTTAGGACCTCCAGGATACATAAGCAACACTCAGCCCCAGGTTCTCATTGATTTTGACCATTTAAAGTCTCAAGGCTGGTGACTGTTCTGAGGAACAAGGAGGTGTCTACAACCTGCCTGGCACAAGAAGACCAAGCTTACTAAGCTAAGGACAGTCATCCTAACAACCCCACGCACCCCAAATAATTACACAAGTAACTAGAATCTCTTACAGTGAGCAACCAAGCACATTAAATGTTTACAAGACCAAGTATGAATATTAATTAGAATGAACATCAACGCCCTCAATGGAAGCGCAAGAAAAAAAACGACTTCGCCAATATCCCGATCAATCGTCGAGTCAAGCTAGTCAATAGTTACCCTCTGCTTTAGTCATATATCACGGGCCCATCTTAGCATGTCTAAAAAGAAAAATATCATTAAGGTGCAATCTAAATTAGCCTTAAAACAAATTCAATTACGAAATTTTAATTTACAAGTATCATCTGAGTACCATCTAAATCAGTATTTAATGGACATTACTAAGAACGTCTGAATCTTCGACTGATTAATAATTAAAAATATAATTAATCATTAATTAAAATCTTAACTAGCTTGTATAAATGATGATCTAGTCATTCATCAACAATCAATAGACATTAGATACAACCAATTTCGCAAGTTTAAATACCCCGTCCATAATCACAATCCAATTCACTAATCTAATTTAATCCATATTAGATAAGTCATTACTAACACTAAGCAAACATTACCTTAACCATCAAGTCTGGTAAAATCAATATTAAGTTTAAGTGACAAGTTTGATCTAAGTTAATTTACTGTTGTCTAACTGACAAGTCATAAATAGTCAACCAACACCAACCTATATTAACCATTTAATGGCACAACAAGTTTAACATTGTCCATATATTTCTATCGTTATTAAAATAACACTATAAACAATCTCCTTTAAATATCATAGGCTCTACACTATCGGCGATAACCATTACATTAGTTGTTCATCAAATAAATATAAATCTAAAAATCTGCAGGCGATTAATTCCAATGGTGGTCTGAATTATACAAGTGGTTGTTGTCCAATTCAAAGGCAAATTTAAAAGTTGTTCTGCGATATAAACGAGAACCAATTCTACTGTATAAAATCAAAATACTTAAAGTGGCCATAAATACAACCAAACATTTCATTATCATAGCCATTAAAGACATAAGAACCTAAGCCTAAACACATAAAACCATTTTTATAAAAATTTAACATTAACTTAAAGGTAAACTTTAAACATACCCTCTATGTTAAACTTAAATAGAACATATTAACAATACAAAAATTTAAACAAATCATATAAAAACATATCCATTGGAACATCATTCCATTCAACAAGAAAAACATAACTGCTATGATAGAGTTCCAAAACATCGTTTCCTTAAAATTATTGCACTGAATCCATGATCCATAAATGCAATTAACCTAAATTCTTTTAAAATACTGGTGGCCATGACATCAATGCTTTTAAGTGAACCTTCCTTGAGACGAAAGAAAAGCAAGATGCACAACATGGCGGTAATTAAGGATAATTAAATTGTTTAATAAGTTTTCATGTTGAGGTCCAATTTTAAGTTACCCATCGTGTGCCCACCCGCTGGCCCTCATTGTCATGTTTTATAGACGAGTAGCGCGTTCTATAAAGGACATTTATATTTTTCTAAATCTCTCAGTCTGTGTGTTTTCCAGATCATAAAGGCCAGCAAAATTCGTTTTCAGGTAACGTAAGGAAGGGAAACGCGTGGGAAACGGACAACCCCCCAAAATGAGTTTTTATAGGGTAAAACGTGAAGGTAACAGTTAGAAAAAAATAGACAGTTTTCTTTGCAATTCTCATCAGAAGGAAATTAAATTGGTGTTAGTAAGTAATAACAGATTCACTGTACCTAACTGTCAATGCTCCTCAAATACACTCACTCAAGAAGTCGCATAGGGAAAAAAATCGCTCAAGGATGAAGTCACTCAGGTAAAAAGGAATTTGCTCAGGTGGAAATAAAAATATTCGCTCAGCAACAAAGTCACTCAGGTAAAAAGGAATTCACTTAGGTGAAAAGAAAAATATTCGCTCAACAACGAAGTCGCTGAGGCAAAAAGTATTTACTCAACAACTAAGTCACTCAGGAAAAAAGGGAATTCACTCAGGTAAAAAAAATTATTCGCTCAGCAATGAAAGAACAATCCGTGTAACATTAATAATAGGTGTAAAGTAAATTCTGGTAGCAATAAAAACTTCGGTGAAAGGTAATAAGCTGAGTGACAACAACAAGGTAAAAATTCTCCCTTGCCAATAACTAAAATTATATTGCCAGAAATTCCTTCGCGATGTCATTAAACAGGTCGTTGTTCATTGAGGAAGTCATTTCCATAACTCAAGTTGCTAGTAAACAATTGCGTTTCCAGAAATAAGGCAGTGGTATGTCATTCATCACAGGATGGAATATAACTGCTAGACTACACCATCCGATAGTGCAGAGATATTAAAACAGGCTGGGCAAAACCGTGGGAAAGATAGATTCAGTTTTCACAGTGAAGAATGTAGAGTCCTCATAGGGATTGAAGGCCAAAAATCGCAGAGGTTAACAAGCGAATCGCTGATGTTAAAAGAATCGAATGACAACCTTGACAAGTCGAAAAATCCTAGATCATTACACCCAACAATGGAATGCCTTCATTATATAAAAGCGCAAGTAATATGCACTGCGAAGGGTACACAAAATAAAAAGAAAACGCAGAGTAAATTTTCTTTTGGGGAGAATGGAATGAAAACCAAGACAGATTTACTCAACCGAACAGGTCCAAGGACTCTCAGTCAGCCAAGAAATATGGAAGGGGTAGACAGCTAACAGGGCATCCTTCGCTCATCATCCTCGCATAGAAAAGAAAGGCGTTGAGATCCGTAGGTCTTTTAATGCTAAGGCGACGATCGTAGATCAGGCTCCTGGCCGACTTCTCAGGCGAGGACTGAGGAGCTAAGGACGAAAGGCAAACCATCATTAAGGACACAATCTATCGCAGGCAGGTGGTCAATACATGTTGGAAAATAAGGCCATAGGAGACGACAACCAATGAGCTAGGCTAAGAAAAATTTCAGCTATCAATGTAAACATCCAATCTACTTACATAATCAACATGCAGATCCAGTCATAAAACCTACAACAATCTACCATTCAAACGAAGAAAGTGTATCGTTGCTTGTTTTCCCGCTCCGAGTGATGTCTGCGCACTCCGTGCAACTCCTGCTCACCGACCATCGAGACTTCACCAGTACCTCCCAGCTAATGCTAGGGGTACTCTTCTTCCCCCTTAGCCCCCCGAGCCACAAAGGGGCCACACACACTATCCAGATATTACGACTAGCTCCCAGCTCACCTCGCAAGGCTGAGCTACCAATCCTCTTTGAGCTGGGTATCCCAACTCCCACAAGTAAATCAGTCAAGTAGATATTTCTGCAGCGTAACATTACGCAAATAGAATATGCACCAACCTCCATCACCTCCCTTCATTATGTAGAGTTTCGTGGTTCCTTACTTTCCAAAAATTCTCTTTTAGTTAAGTTTTTTATAATTAATTTCCTAAACATTCCTCCCCGTACAAGTGTCACTCATCCCCTTCCTTCCTCATAAATTAACTTCTTTAATTAATTAATTATCTTTCTTTCCCTCACCCACCTAGAGTTACTCCTAGAATCACTCCTAGGTGTCCCCAAATTCTCTTACAGGTTTTAATACCTTTCCTTTTTATTAAATTGTTTGTTCAGTTTAAATTAGAAAGTGCTTAAATGGTAGATACTTTTTCTAAGTTTGACTTTCCACTTTTTCCTTAATGTTTCCCCTTTTTCCCCTTTTATGTTTACCTCTTTTCCCTAGTTTCCTTTTTTTTTCTTTCCCTCTTTCCCCTTTTACTTAGAACTCAAAAAGGCAGGTGTGAAAATTAACCCTTTTTCCCTTGTCTTATTTAATTAGTATACTTTAATTTATTAAGGTAATAAAACAATCCATTCCCTTTTTAAATTTTAATCCAACATAATTTTACCTTTTTTTTGAATAAATTAAATTTCTTACTCCCTTCATGTTACAAGATTTAATGAAGATCATAGTTATTATTTAAATTGTTTTTATTTTTATTATTTTTATTACTAATTTTTTTTAATAGAAGGCAAAATTTTTACCACTATTGTAAATTAGACTTAGGCCTTAAATTTCATATTCAACGACATTTAATTAGGGAAATTGTTTTAAAAATTACTTAACATTTTATTTGTCTTAGGGCCATATAGGTTCATCCCTCTATCATCAACAACGCAACGTTCCCTTCAGGATGCACTAGGTGCTCCAAGGGTGCCACTCGCCTCATCTGTTCCTTTGAGCGACGTGCCCTTCAGGATGCACTACATGCTCCAAGGGTGCCACTCGCCTCTTGACTGATTTGGTATACATCAATAACCCCTGGAGTCAACACTCCACCAGGTGAACTTGTGGGAGACTAAGGGATTCTAAGGAATAAGGCCCCTGCCTTATTGCGTGCCCCTTAGAATCATCATGAGCGATTGTCCCAGTCTGCCCTCACGGCATCGTGGTTCCTCTCGAACTAGGTAATCGTTAACCTACAGTTCGAGCCATGGCGGGAGTGCTAGTAGGCTGTGGCAGGGCTGTTGTCCACACCTCTCCCTCAACATCTCTGGTAGTCATGTGTGACCCCTTTACTCCATATGTGAGTCTGGTTGGCAAGCTATCGTCAACCTGCATCATCAACAAATCATGTCAGAACATATCCATATCATATTATTGAGTCATATGCACTAATATCACATCAAAACAATCAAACCCCAATGGCACACTCCCTGACCTGATACAGAGTCCAAGGGGTTCCATCGATGCCTCTTCATCCTCGAGGTCCAAAATCCTGCACACTCAGTAAAGCCGAGTCAATAGCACCTGTCTACGTCGATGTAGTAAAACAACATGTCATCAATGTTACACGTCAAATTTACTCAACTGGATAAGTGTTGCATCTTCCTTACAACTTTCGCAAGTGTCTCAAGTTGTTCATAAGTGTCGCAAATGCTATTCAAGCATACTGCCTTAATGACGACACTAAGGAGGCACTTAAAACATCTCATGTACTTGGTTTGAAGAAGGAGAATAGGTTAACTGAAGTCAAGGGACTCTTGACACCTGAAAAGAGCTCTGAAACAAAAGTTTTGAGGGGGAGCACTCCTCTATATCAGCCTTAGGAGCATTGGCGCCCCCCTACAAGGCTTTAGGGAGCGTTATAACGCTCTCCTGCCCTTTTGAAGGAGCGCTACTCCCTTTTGAAGCACTGGCTCTTCCCTTAAGCTGCTCAGGGAGCGCTACAATGCTCTGATGCCCCTTTTGCAGGAGCGCTGCCTAATTTGAGGCAGTAGTTGGCCCGTTGAGGAGAATAAGGGAAGGATCTTTCAAGATTAGAAGGCAATTGCATTCGAATTCTTGGTTTCATCATGAGATCCCTGATCTAAGGAGAAGGTTCCCCAACTTGTTCTAAAGATAACTCAAGAGGTTAAGCTCCTCTCAACCTATATAAGCAAGCTCTATGGTGGTGGAAAGGGGGGAAGAGTTGCTAGCATGAAACCTATGATCTTATAGGAAACACACAGTCAGCCAAAGGAGAGTGATCAGTGAAGTTGTTGTTATCCAGGTTGTGGATCTTTCGAGCAAGGGTTAGACAAATGGGACATGACGAAGCTGTCGCATTCACATCTACGATTGTAAGTACTGTTGTCATTATTCTCATCAATATGACACGCTTGGCCTGTTTCTTTCTAGTTTGTGTCTGATGTTACATGAACTTATCATTGATAGATAGATCTGTTTACAAGCTAATATCAATAGAGCAGGAAGTAGTCGTATCTTGTTTGTCCACATGATTCAACAAGGAACAGAGGATCCAAGCGCAACTCGGAGCGTGCAGGGACAAACGTCGATAAAGAGGTACTTATGTTATCCTTCCTTCTCATGTGTTAGATTGGATAGATTTCAAAGGAAGTCAGTGTCCACGTTAAGCATTTTCTGTCTTAGAATTAAGGTCAAGATCTTAGAGGCGATCTACCTGTCCGTGGGGAGATTTTCCTACAACAAAAACTGGCGACTCCACTGGGGAGATAGCCTCAAAGCAAAATTTCTTGTTTCGATTTCTCCTCATTGACCTAGTTCTACCCCTTGATTGTTCCAAACCTACTTAACTCTTATTTTGATTGGTTTCATGATCAGATTGGCTCCCTACCCCATCATACTCGGCATAGTTGTCGAGATTGAATTGCAATTTTTGGAATTTTTTGACATTTTTGGGAGTTTTTGAACCTAGCGCCCCTATCCCAGTGCTAACAAAGTGTCAGCGCTCCCTAATAGCTTTTCACAAAGTGCTATAACACTCCTTGCCTGTGGAAACAGAGTGCCAACCCTCTTTTGGCCAATAAACCTTCCAGAATTGCTTTTTTTGGGTTTTGCCTTTGTGTCTTTCCTGCTGAGTAACCTGGTGAGTCAATGCTTCTTCTCTTCCAGCCTTGACATCTGTCTTTTTGAAGAACGAACATCTTACTATTTGGATTTTGTAGCCTTCTTCACTATTGTTATTGAGTTTTTCTGCTGATTGAAGTCTGAAACCCATGCATTGTCTTTCTCTCTGTTCAGCTGAGTAAAAACCCTGGTGAAGGTCATCAAAGGCCTACAAATTTCTTCATCTTGATTTTAGACAAAGATCATTGTTCTTCAATTTTTCTTTTGGGTGTGAAGTTTGTTTTCTCTTTGATTGTTTCTTTTCTTTCGCTTTTCATCATAATGAAAGGGTGTATTGTTTGTATGGTTTTTGCTTGTACTAGTTTTGTTTTCATTCATACGAGAAGATAATTAGCAAGACAAGCACTGTGTTGAGTTGATCATTATTCATATAAAAACAATAAAAAAGGCATATTCATGATTGATTATGCATGTTAGAAGGTATCTCAAAAGTTTAAGCATTACATCAAGATTTGATTGAGAAAAAAGAATTGTTTTAGGACACTCCTTGTTCGTGCTTGTTAGTGAAAATAACTCTCTCTCCCTTAGATAGATGTTCATCGAAAATAAATGAATGCTTATCATATTTGATGCATTTTTGGGACTGAGTCATAATTCCATTCGTTTCACTTCCATGCACCCCTTTTGCGTAAAGAATAGCCACAAAATCAACGCTAATTAAAAGTTATCTAGAACTTTTTCTTTTCTAGGATCCTCCACCAACAGTAGATTAGGATTAGTAATTTGGATCAGGGTTTTGAGCATAACTCTCCAAAGTTTCCAAAACAAACAGTAGCATCTTGAGTTAGGGAGAGTCAAATCAAATCATTGTATAAGTTTGCCTAGGATCCCCCTCTAACACAGGGGTTACGCACGAGGTCGCATTCGGGTGAGCTACGGTGACTAACCCTCCGTGGTTTAACTGATTATGGTGGTCAGATCGTATTATGTGGGTCACTTCAAGGTAAATCCACAATTACTCTGTGGAAGCCTTTTAGTTGATTTCGGGCTCGATACCCTGCCCGTACGTTCTGGTCGGACTGTCGACTGTTCCTTCCCAGGGACTGACTGCGAATTGGTAACCTTAGTGGCCATAATATTTAGGGTCTTACATAAGGTGACAGTGATGGGAACTCTCAATGTACCTGGAGCAGACATTGGTCAAACTCACTCGGGCTCCTTGGAGGGTAAATCCACAATTACTACGTGGAAGCTTGCACCAAGGCGTAAGCCCGTTAAGAAGGTCGCCATTGTAACTGTTCCACCCTATCCCCGCCTCTTCCAGACTTGATCACACAACGTTCGATTTCATCACCAACTAGCACGGTCATCAAAAGAAGGTCTTGTTTGCTTGGTTGTGATTCTTAGATTTTTATTAGCATGTGCTGTTTCTTTTCGGTAGTTGGCCATAGATCTTTTTCGCTGACTCTTTTTAGCCAACATCGACCCTCCATGCCATTCGCGGAGGTTACAGGGACTTCCTCCAGAAAATATGGAAGGAAACACCCCTTTACCCCCTCATTCTATGGAGGAATCTCCTCAACAGAGCGAGGTTCAAAACACTACAACTTCCCAGGAAGAAGTTCCCACTCCTTTGGAGAATTTTTGAATTGTCTCAGAGTCTCCGAAATCTTACCGCAGTCCGGAGGGATATGAATGACGTATCCTCCACCTGAATTCTACTTGAGAATTTGTTGTCGTCAATCCTTCTGACATTTCGACCGGGTCTCATCAAAACCCTTTAGCCAATGACCCTTTTTGGACCGCAGACATTGTTTGGAGTCCACCATGCCTGATGCGAGATCTTTATGGAATGGGAGAAGGTGTCGACGTACCTTTTTCCTACACTGTACCTCCAAATCACTTTACCGGTACCACCACTTTTATAGCCACACCACCCGTTGGCCCGAACATGCCGTTTGTTGGCCCAAGGTCTACTCTTCCCCTCTAGATGGCCCATTCTACAATGGTCCTGCACATTCCGACTATCCCTACCGATAACGCAGTGGTTACTCAAGATGCGATCGACACACCTGTAACACCAAGACCTACACTCCCTTTTGGATTTAGGGCACTGAATGCTTCTACTTCCACCACTGCCAAAACTACCACCCAAGTTATACCGGGAAGTTCCATACCTATCCAACAACCCGGAGGGACCGGTCTTGGTGGTCCTAACACACTCAGTGGCACCGGTCAGTCATTTACGTCTGGTTCTCAAATCTCGGGAACTCTACCTCAAGCTGGGGGGCATCCTCCCACCGGAGGACAAATTCCATTCGG
>SNQJ01S0223863.1:12678-27507 GCA_010110895.2 Picea sitchensis | reverse complement strand
AGTTCAGAACCTTCAGCAAATGAGTAAGTACTTCACTTGTCTCTGCTTGTTCTTTATTTGCATGCTTAGGAAGTCGCCCCAAGACATATACTAGCCCGCGTACTGCCCGAACTTGGAAAAGACATAAAGTTCTCTATAGTAACTTTCCCAAGCAAAGCACCAATAGCCATAACGCCACCCATCTGAGCTTGCCACGTGCTTCCATAGCAGCAGTGTAAAAGGCTACTTAGAACCTCCTCAAAGACAGGTATATGAACACCTGGAGGTGGTGTGAAAATAGGATTCATTGATGGACTAGTAACGACAATCCTAGGAACACCAGTTGTGCCAAAGTCGCTTTGATTCAACGCAACGTTATGTTGGCAACAAGCCAGAAAAATAAGTGTTTCCATAAAAATATTCATTGCATTCAAAGATGCTTTAGCATGTGCTCTATTTTCATCTATAAGAAGATCAACTAATGCATCTAATAATATCAAAGGATTTAACTCTCTCAAATTGGAATGGGATAAACTCTGTGACGTAGAACTTAAGACCCCACTGCCTCTCCCCATCAAGTCCCCATGTTGACCAGATGTTACTGACGGGGAAGTAATTGATAAATTAACATGAAATATCATAGAAAAATGTTGGCATACATTGTGGACAAATTCATCCATAGGGTCCTGAAGATCTGGTTCTACGCTAGCAGCAATTACAGTTATCAACAGAGCTTTAAATACAGATTGCTCTGCCATGAGTTGTGTCTTTGTTTTCATACCTTGGTCAACCCGGGAGTTGAAACATAATGTGATATTGTTCTCCTGAACAAATAATAATTTAGGATCTTCATCTCTGATGTTTGAGTGCTGCACCTTGATGGATCAATGGATGACATCAGCATCATGCTCAAAAGTCTTGGAGTAACTCCACCTGGAACATTTCCCTTCATATTAAGCACTGATGACAAACATACGCGCAGGAACTTGAGACCATGCCTCTTGTGAGATGTAAGCGCTTGTAATAAAGTTCCTTGGTGAGCATCCCTAGTTAATTTATAAGCTGGATGCGATTCTCAAAGACATTTAGGATGAAGACACTAAGTAGAGAAAAATTCAAAATCTGTTACAACACTCCCAAATGCTGGAATCTTTGCCTCTTCCACCCACGGGCACTGAAACACAAGAACCAGATGCCCAGTATGTTGCGACATCATCCGTTTCAAACCAGTAGCTGAAACACAAGAACCAACTACTCATTCAGTGGTTGAAACACAAGAACCAGCTATAGCTGTCACACAAGAACCAGCTACAGCTGAAACACAAGAACCAATTGCTGATATTGTTATTGAGACACAGGAATCAAATGCCCAGGGAGTTGCAACATTACTTTCTTTACATCAAGAAGCTGAAACACAAGAATCAACTATCGATCTTGTAGCTTCTCCACAAGAACCAGCTAGTGAGGTTGTGACTGCTACACAAGAACCAGTCACTCCTCAACCAAAACCAATAATGGCCTCTGTCTTACAAGAAAATGAGTTCCTAAGGTCTGAACTGGAAGCCTACAAGAAAGAGCTAGCCATGGCAAAAGAAGCATATGAGAAGGAACTTAACTTGTACACCCTAGCTCGCATAGCAACCATGTCAGAGGGGACTACAACAGAGAGTCTGTGTAAAGAATATATGTGCAGTCAATGTGGGGACATCTACTATCAAGTAGGATACAAAGTAATTAAAATGTCAATGCCAGGAGCTCCCCCCGCACCTTCGAATTTTGCAGTCAAATAAGAACACCCTGTTGTTACACAAGAACCAGCAGGACCTTCCAAAATTAAGACTGAGCCCTGGCCTGCAACAAATGTTAAATCTGAAACCCCTATTTTTGTTAATAAAGTTGTACAAACATTTCCTATCGATGGACCTGCCCCTCCCAGCCAGATTAATACCCACACCTTTGTGGAACAAGCCACTCAGACCCTACCTCAGCCTACTACTTGCAACGCTGAAACACAAACTCAGCCATGGGATGAGCAGGCAATAATACAGAAATGGAAAAAAGAGTCTGTTGTTACACATGCCAAAAGCCTGCAGGAACACAGACAAATCTGGATAAATCATATCTACTCAAATTGGGAAGCTTTGGAGCAAACACGCCAGGAATCTCGTGCCCTTAAGAAACAGAATAAAGAGCTCAAAGGCATATTGCTCCTGATATTTGACTTGGCACAAAAGCTATTGGCTGCAAGGAAACCATCCTGCAATTACTCTTTGTTCCTCATGGAACAACTCACATGGTTTCAGATCAAATCAGTCCAAGAAGCCAGACCCCATGCAGTATTAAATCCATCTGATTTTATTAAAACCTTTGCATAAGCCTCTGCTATGGATCAACACCTCCTCTGTGAGGCATATCTTCATAATGAGGCCATCCCTGAGAATCGATAGCTTAACCTTAACCCTCTTGTCGGTGACATCCAGATTCGGGCACTTACCTCCTTCCTCAACAATTATATTATATGGCAGGATGACTTCCTAGCTGCCAAGCATAACGAGGATAACCTCCTTCTCTGGATAAGGCCAGAACCACAAAATGTTACCACCTTTGTCACAGAATATTATCAGTTTTTAAAGAAACCAGGGATGACTCGACACATTCAGCAATTACAAGCATCAATGTTTCAGGAGTGTCAACATTTCATTAAATCCACAGAGATTGCTACCCTACAGGAAAATAACATGTTTTGGCAACAATCTACTGAGAAAATATAGGAACACAATCCTTTTAGCCCCACTAATCTCGAGATAGAAATCTCCAGGGTACCTAGCTACATCAAGTGTGTTTAGTAATGTGTTGAAACCTGGATAGGGTATCAGTTTCATTTTCCTATCCTTTGGATGCCAGCAGAGAAATATCAAATTCATTATAAGTTGCCCAAGAAGACAGAAATAGCAGCTTGGCAAAGATTACAACGCGTTCAAGGGTTCCAAGCTCCAACAGACATCACCTTCAACAACTATTGCTTGAGTAACTTGCACGCTCAGAGTCGGTATTGAGAATCTGATTCAGAGTGAAGTTTCCTGAGGACATGCAACATCTTAAGTTGGGGGGGATGTTAGGACCATACAATGTACCTTTTTACTCACACTTTTTGCTACCTTTACACCCTTGTTTCACTCACATTTAAACTCACATTATTACCTTACACTATCTTTCTAAAGGTATACAACGTCTCTTCTCTTTACCAAATGTTTAATCTGTTTTGCATATAATTTTACATTACTCTCATACTTAACCATTGATCAGAAATGTATAAGTGTTGAAACAGTTCGAACTGCAGATTAGCATTGAGGCCCGTTGCTGAAACAGTTAAAGCACGCAAACCCCGTAGCTGAAACAACAACTCACACAGAAGAAGGTGTTACACATTCCGTGGTCAACGATGTTGAAACTCACACAGAAGAAGTTGTTACACAGTCCATGCTCAACGATGTTGAAACTCACACAGAAGAAGTTGTTACACAGTTCATGGTCAACGATGCTAAAACAACAACACAAACTGTTTTATTGACCAAAACAGTCGCACCTTGAGCTAGCATTAACCATCGTTGTTGCCTAAGACCAAGTTGCCGAAACAGTCAGAACACAAATCCCGTGGCCAAAACAGCCCGTGATTTGCGATGCTGAAATAGCATACAACAACAGTAACAAGAAGACAAATAAAGAAGCTGTTACTCCAAGCCGCAACAACAACACCTCACTCGGCACTTGTAATAGCATTCTGTTACGGGAGACTAGGATATCCTATTCCAGTTTAGAAAGTCGATCCGACTAAGAATAGGACTCAGATGTACACCTGTAATTTGTTGATCAAATTGTATCGAAGGGATTCTCCTCTTTAAATAAGAGGAAATCATCATTAGAGAGGACCTTCTGTTTTTGCTAAGAAGGATTTACAGAGAAGGACGTGTTTCATTTCAGATTGTAATATGATATAGTTGACAGATGAATAAAAGACTGCTCTGAGCATTTCTCTCTAGTTCCTTTCGTTTCAGGGGAATCTTGTGAGAGGGGAGGGCCCACCTTCTTCACAAGATTCACCCATTATCTTTGTAGTGTGTTAGTGTTATTTCTGTTCATGCCTTGATTAAATTTTGTTTTGCTGAAACACTACTTTATTGAACTCTGTCTTGCTGAAACTCTGCTTTATCGATTGTTACATTGTTTTCATGTGATTCATGCTTGGGTAATTGTTAATCATTCTAGTTAGCAATACTTCTTGGTGAATTTATGAAAGCTTGATAATCAGGGACAGGTGTTGAAGATCCCTGCTTAGGGAATAGGGTCATGTTCTCTGTTAGAGATAGTTAGCCTTCAGTGCATGTCAATTATTTTAATGAATTCATGAAAGTGTGTTAATCAGAAACGGGTGCTGAAGTTTCTTGCTTAGGGAATAGGGTCTTGTTTTCTATTAAGAATTAGTTAACCTTCATTGTGTGTCAATCATTTCAATCAGTGATGGGTTCATGAGAGTGTGATGATCGGAAACATGTGCTGAAGATTCCTGCTTCGGGAATAGGGTCATGTTCTCTGGTTACAGACTAGTTGGTCTTTCCTGTTGCATCATCTTGTTGTTATTTTAATGTAATCAATAATTCTTTAATTAATCATTTCTTTAAACTTGAGCTCTGCAATAGGTAGGTTTATTTCCTGTAATTCAAGTTAGAACTTCAGTTTGTTCAAGGAAAAGTGTGATTAATATGTTTTTACTACAACTCTAGGTTGCTTTTGAGATTGAGCTTATATAGTGTGTGATTACCTTTGAAATAACAGACTTCCCTGGGTTGACAATTTATGTAGCACTTGATTGTTTAGTTAAATAAGCAATTATAGTGACCAACAATATTGTGAGAGAAAGAAGAGGAAATTACAACGGGTGTGTTGTAGGTTGTATCCCTTCATTTTGTTGGATAATAATAAGGAAGGACCTGGAAATTTCCATGGAGGACATATCCCACACTGGGTGAACCACATATATCTATGTCTCTATTGTATTGTGTATATTATGTGTTTTGTTTCCACATTTGTTTTATTTTATTGCTTCATGATCCTGTTTTTCTAACATAATGGTGGATCTTTGTCGACAAGTTGACTCGATGGAAGGTGTGGATCACTCCTAGAATTTTATTTGGTCGCTAACATCCTCCATCGATCTCCCTCCTAGATGGAAGGCTATAATTCATTGTCGGAAGACCCTATTCGGATTCAAATGGGAGATAAGGATCTGAAAGCTAGCTTTAATGAACAATGGATCTACCTCATAGATCTATCTCGATGGATGTTCAGGATCCATTGCCAGAATTTTGTGTTTGGAATTGTTTGAGGACTTAACCTCTGATGGTCAGTCTCGATGAATGGTGGATCTGGCTCGAAGATCCCTTCCAATGGATGGTCGTATTTCACTCTCGCCTACTTTCGGGTCCGATAAGTATTTAATCAGGACCGTCGATATGGTAGAGCTTCGCTCCCAAATTTAATCACAGCCGTCGATTTTAGTTCTCTGCAACTATATGGATTATGTAGAGTTGGAATCTGATACCCTGTCATATATCTACGATCACGTTCACCTACACTTATTTAAACAACTACACACAAAATTCAACAAATATGCACACATGAGATATAAATTCACAATTCTCAATATTTATTCAATGGTCGAAGGACATAGATATGACAATGATGTTTTGTTCCTTCGTGGTCATATCAACCTTTTCAAAAAAACACACTTCTCCACTCTGCACACTTATTAACCTTCCTAATTACATGAATAATCATAATAAAAACATAAAGCTCTCAGTTAGATATGAAACTAACAAAATCCTGAGCTATATCAGAAACCATAAATCATATTATTTTGTCCCTAAATATCAACAACAAAATCAACACTAATCTCAACTATCAAACAAAGACATCTGCCAAGATGTCCTCTAGAAACATCTAGCTATTAGAATAAATAAAATTAGGGAACCAAATCCATTGGTAAATTGTTTTATGACCCTTTGGGTCAATCTCTAAATTCACTTAGGAATATGCTCTTGCATGAGACTCCTGGGGAAGAAAATAATTGTTCAAGAGATCTTCAACATCTATGTGATACTTGGAAACTCTTGTTGTTGTATTCCAAGTAGCATCTTTGTCTGATTGTTTCTTCCACTTAACAAAATATTGGGAGTAGTCTTTACCTCTAGTATTCCTTACCACTTTCTTGTCCAATATTGCTTCAATCTCCTTATGAACTTCCTTATTAAACTATTCTTTTCATTAAATGGTTTGATCTTCGTCACTTACAGGCTCATCTGTTGAAACACCTTTTGTCTCCTTAAAGGGATACAAATATGCCTCATTGAATATTGGAGAAATTACAATACTAGTTGGAAGTTCAATATCATATGCATTGGCAAACAATTTCCTCAATATTCTGCAAGGTCCAATCTTTTTCATCTTCAATTTGTTGTAAGTCCCCACTGGAAACCTCTCTTTTCTCAAATATTACATAACCAAATCACCAACTTGAAATTCCACTTGTCTCCTTTTAATGTCATCCCTGTATTTTTATTTATCACTTCTTTCCTACAATATTTGCTTGACACTTTCCTGCAGCTCATGCATGCTTATAGCAAAATCCTCACCATTTATACTCCTTAATTCATGCTTTCCAAAATTCCTTAGCTCATATACTTATCTTGGATGCATTCCATACACAATCTGGAATGGAATCATTCTTGTGCTCCTATTTGGTGAGTTATTATATGCAAAATCGGCCTGAGCAAGCATTTGGTCCCACTACTTAGGATTTTCATACACAAGACTCCTCAAAATATTCCCCAAGATTCTATTCACTACCTATATTTTCCCATCATTCTGTGGGTGATAGGCTGAGCTAAAATTGATATTAGTACCCAGTTTTTTCCACAAGGTCCTCCAAAAATGACCTACAAACTTGCTATCACAATCTGAAACAATGCTTATGGGTAGACCATGCAATGTCATTATTTATAAAACAAATAGATTTGCAATATTAGTTGCATCACTAGTCTTCTTACAAGAAATAAAATGATCTATTTTTGAAAATCTATGTAGCACAAGGTAGATAGAGTCATTCCCCCTTTGTGTCTTTGGTAATCCTAGCAAAAAATCCATGTAGATCGAATCCCATGGTCTGTTTGGAATAGGTATTGGTTGATACAGTCCTATGTTATGAATCCTCCCCTTAGCATGCTGACATATCTTGCATTTTTCCAAAAATTTCTTCACCTGATTCTGCATACCTAGCCAATAATAGAAAGAATTTACCTATGCAAAATTCTTGTCTTGACCAAAACTTATTGACAGTCCTCCATTGTGCTTTTCTTTAATCATATTTTCCCTCATTGAAAACTTTGGTATGCATAGTTTATTGTTCTTGAACAACAACCCTTCATGTGCATACAATCCAACCATTGGCTTATGTTGCAGGAAACTAGGTTTTCACAAGCTACATAAGCATCCTTGAAATCTACATCATCCTTATACATTTCCTTTAGAGAATCAAAACCTAAAGTGATGACTTGAAGTTCTTGCAAAATCAAATTAACCCTACTTAAGGCATCAACAACTTTATTAGTCTTACCACTTGTGTGTTTAATCCCAAAGGTAAAAATTTGCATAAATTCAACCCACTTAGCATGCCTTTGGTTCAGATCTGGTTGAATGCTTATGAATTGTAATTCATGATTGTCAGTGCATAGGAAAAACGCCTTGGGCATGATGTAATTCCTCCAATTCTTAAGTGCTTGAACAATTGCATAAAATTCCTTGTCATAACAGGAATACTTCTATTTTTCTTCATTTAGTTTCTCACTGAAATATGAAATTGGTCTCTTCTCTTGACTCAAGACAACTCCTATTGCAGTCCCACTAGCATCAGTCTAAACTTGAAAATATTTATCAAAACTTGGAAAAGATAATATAGGATTTTCAGTAATCTTCTTCTTAAACATTTTAAAACTTATCTCAGTTTCCTCAGTCCACTTAAATGGTTTTTTACTCTCTATGATAGTTTTACTCTCTATAAATTCTCCTCTTTATGGTTGATTTCTTGAGCTTGAACTGCTCCCTTCTTCTTTAGAAGTTTGGGATCTTCCCTTGTGACTGAATTTTCCTTTTCCTCTTATAGGACCCCTGTTACACATTTTTTCCATGACCCCTATGATTGTTAATGATGTAAACCTATCCTTTGTCTTTAGAAGGATCAGTTTCCTTAATCCCTGAAGCAGAATGAAGACACATTTTCCCAGAAAGATGAAAGTTATCTTTTCCTTTGTAAAAACCTTATAAAAGGGGATCGTCGCACCTTACTTAGTGTTAGGGTTGCGATGATCTAGGATCATCGAAGTTTACACTATAGTGACCTATGGCGTCGTCTCAGTTTTCTTAGTGTTAAGGGTGCGACAATTTTCGTACAAAGGAAAAAGAAGAATTTCTCAAAAGTTCTAGAAGAGAAGATTCAAGGGTGAGGTGACCTCCAATCGGTTTGGATCTAAATCTCATCCTTGTTCTCATGGGATTATCCTAACCTATTCACCCTATCCTATTCAGCTTATAAAAGGAGAGGAGTTCTCATTGGGAAAGTTAGATTGAATGGGTTTTTGAAGTTAGCTTGGAGCTTGATGAGTTTTGATAGAATTCTGATTTATGTTGTCAATATAGATTGTTAGTACCTCAAACTTACTGTCTTAGAATCTGTGGAGCAGAAGTGTGTGGGAAGCAAGGAACTGTTGGAAGGAACCTAACAATATCAAGGCATCTGGTTGTATCTTTCTTCCACATTATTTAATACATATATACTTTTCCTACCTATATGAATTTTATTTGTCCATATTGTATGATTCCTTGGTCACGTACATAGTTTCATATCAAATAGATTATATTATTCTTGTCTTTGTTGTATTGTATTTCTTTGCGGATATTTATCCATTAGCCTTGCGACGAAGTTGGGATCAAATTGGTGAGGTCAATTCTACAACATTTAAAAGGTATGGTTTGGATCCTCTTCTTATTTGGTAACTAAAATATAAGAAAAGTTTAGTATACTGTCTTGTTTTGTTCTAGTTTCAAGGTGAAACTAGGAAGATCACTTTGTGTCTGCACTTACCGATTTGTCCGATAAAAAAATTGGTGACTCCATTGGAGAACAAATTGTTTTCCTAGTTTGTTTTGCTTTCTTTCTTTGATTTCCTGGGTTCTGTTTTCTGAGTCACTAGGAGATCTAGATTAACTCTTTCACTGTGTAATTTCACTGGAAAACCTTCATGCTTTTTATTTTTTCCATTTTTCCTTTGATCGTCGCACCCTTCTTTGAGAGACAGTGTGACGATCTAGGATCAACGCACTCTTCCTTGAGAGACAATGCGACATCATTGTACTGTGTTAGTCTATAAACTGTGACGATCTAGGATCGACGCACTGTGTTAGTCCTACAACCTGCGACGATTGTGAAAATTTTGAGCTTTTGGTAGTTTTCCTTGCCCAGATTTATGATAGGTGTTTGGGGTGATTTGTTGGGTCTGTTTACAGTCTGCTTGATAGCTTTGAATCTTCTTTTAGCCATTTTTTCTTTATTTTCTTCTGGAATATTTTTTATCTCTTGCTTTGAGTTTCTTTTAGTGACAAAGCATTTTTTATTCTGAATTATTTAGTGAAATAAGTCTTATTTATTGTATTGAATAGTTTAGTGTTTAGGTTGTTTTTATTTTGAATAAGTTTGCTATTGATTTTAGCTATATTTGAAACAAAACAAAAAAACAATTTCTTTCTTTGCATTAGATTGGGGGCATCCTTGCTTGGGGGCATCCTTCTCGTAATATAGCTTTCATCGAAGTGAAATATTTTCATTCTCATTTCTTTTCATTTTTTAGAGTCGGTCAAAACATCATATCATCCATGCCATTTTCCTATTGAGTAAACAACAACCTTAAAAATAAAGCACTTATAAAAATTGATTAGACATTTTTATATTTTTTGGTAGCAAACCTACATTAGGTTAGTTGTAGGGCTTTGGAATAGGTGTGAATGATAACTTTCCAAAGCTATAAACAAGCATAGAATCTTGTGCTAGGGAGCGGTAAATCCACTTATTACATTTTGTCCTGGGAAGCCCTTCTAACACAAGGGTCAATCACAAGGTCGCATTAGGGCCGACAGAGTTACTCACCCTACTTTATTGGTCTTAGTGTAGAGATTATGTGTATTATTCGGGGGCACTTGAGAAGAAAATCATGTGTGGACCTTCTCAAGGCGATTTCGAGCTTAGATACCCTACCCTCGCACGTGGATTAGACTATCGACTGCTTCCCCGGGCATCATTGTTATAATTGGTAACCTTAGTAGCCTATCTCTTTAGAGTATTTACACAAGGTGATTGTGGAGGGGAAAGTTTTCACGGTACCTGGAATCGACGTTGGCCAAAATCACTTGGGCTCCTTGGAGGGTATACCCATGTTTATGTGTGGGAGCTTGCCCCAGGGTGTAAGTCTGTTAAGCAGGTCATCAACGTAACTTTTCCACACACTCTATCTCATCCCCTTCTTACATTGTCCAAGTGACGTTGGATTTCATCACCAACTAGTGCGTTCATTATGAGAATGTTTTGTTTGTTTGCTTGCTTCCTAGATTTTTAGTGTGTGTTGTTTATTTTCCCTAGTAGAATCTAGGTTGGATCTTTGTTTAATGGCGTCAGTTCCCAGAACCACCAATGAAGAAACCTCTGCTCTGGGGGAGCCTTTTGTTTTCCTTCTTACGAAAATGTTGGTCCTCCTTACATCGCTACTTTGAGCCTTCCAAGTCTTACAATTGGACTGTCAGTATGGTTGTTTTCCACTCCAGTAATATTGAATGTGGCAAGTGCTTCGGTTGTAATCACTTCCCCCCAAGAACATCAACCTCATGTTGATCCTTTTCCTTCTTCACCAGTAAGATGTCCTTCACCTTCTTCACTTGCAAGGTCTTCTTCCATTTCATCTTCTTCGCCGAGTGAAAGCTCTGAAGCTAGTAACCCGGTGGATAAGATGAAGAAGAAAAGAAAGATTAAGAAGAAGAAAAATAACCAAGGTTCTAAACCTCCAACCATTGTTGGACATGTTGGAAAACCACCAATTACTGATAATCCTACTGGGAGTGTTGATGATGCCAAGATCACCCAAACAACTCGTAAGCCCAAGTACCTTTGCATAATTTGTAAAGGTAGCCATCTTCTTAAGGATTTCCCTGGCCTATCGAAGGTTATAGAAGCTTGGTCTACACACCCTTGCAAGCCCATGTTGTCAGCCTCTAAATAACATGTTGATGACCTCCTGTCCACTAGTCATGATATCGTTGGGAAGAAGAAAAGTATATTCAAGTTCTTGTGTATGTTATGCAGAGGGAGTCATCAAACTCACCTTTTCCCTCGTATGGACAAAGCCTCAAAATTAATGGAAGACATAATTTTTTCCCAGCCTCAACTTCTGAATGCTTACCACATCCTTACTCTCAACCCACTTTTCATTGATGGAATGATCAATCTGGTCCCTTCATCTATTAGTCTGGTTGATCAAGTAGTCAATCTGGTCATGTCCTTAATTGAACCAGTTGACAAAGTGGCTGATCTGATTTCATCCTCGGTTGATCCCACTCTCTCGTTAGAGAGTGAAACCCAAGCGGTCGATCTGTTTCCATCTGTCAACCCCATTCTCCCCTTGGAGAATGCAACTAAAGTGGTCGATATGATCTCATAAATGGTCAATACTACTCCTCTTCTAGGGAGTAAACTTGATACTACCTGTTAGTGTTGGAAGTCGCTCCTCGATTGCTTGCAAAAGCAGAGCCCAACGCCCATCAGTTTTTATGTCACCGTTTGATAAATGGGCGATCGAATGGGTAGAGACTCGAACATGTATCACTTCAAAATAGGAACTGTATCTGATAACAAGGAACAAAGGAGGTCTTAACCCAACTTCAGTCAGGGAGTTCATTTAAATATGGCCAGGCGGAAGACTTGGGAGAAGGGTGAACAAACTATCTCAAGCAACAGGCCTTTCGATAGCTCGTAGAGGAAAAACTTTGAATATAAGATCCGCTTGGTTCAGGGCTTCAAGAAACTGAAAGGAAGACTTGACTAGATCCTCCAATTCCAAGTCATTTAGTGCTGAGAAGTTCATAGGGACTGTTTAGAACAACACAACTGTTACAGTGATCCAACATACATCATCCTATAACAGTCACAACTCGACTGGATCCTCCAATTCTGAGCTGCTCTAATACAGCATACACAAAGATATGAAAGAAACTGACATTCATCAGGAAAGAAGTCTCAAGAGTCCAGAAATAACCAGAACACAATTCTTCATTAAACTTTTACAACTGGGAGTCTTGCTCAACCATCGATAGATTACAAAAATACAAAGACCGAGTCTATATACTCAGAGAAAATCGTCTCACGGAGGCGTGTGCGGTCATCTGAAGCATGGTGTCCCTTCAGCCAAATTCGGATGGATATTTCTCTGTCGGACGCCACCTTAACTGTGCATGGCTCCTGCAGGGGAAGTAGCTGAGCCATTAAATGCCGATCTGGCGTGTGCAAACTTTTCTGGCTGGCCGAGGACTCGGCATGACCCTTTTTCTTTGGAGACATGGGTACACAGAATCCCCCTCGGGAAGACCGCCAGCGAGGCTCTCCATATCTTGCACTTAATGCACGAAGAGAGGTTTCACCCTCCTCTTCCTTACCTTCATTTACTTTTAGGCAGAAACTAGTCTTGAGATCGGATCCATGGCACCTGGAGAATGCGATGAACCTTTCGGCGACTGGGCCCGATGCCTTTGGCCCCCTTTGCACAACTTTTTTTTCATTTCCCAGGCGACCACGGGCTGTGACCTTGTGGCTACCGTTAAAGGTGCATTTAGCCTTTTGCTAGTCGGCAATATCAGCTGCTATAAATGTGAGGTCCCGAGTTTCCTGACTCCCGATACCTGATACGCCGACAGGCTGCCACCTGTCCCGGTTGGATCGGATGATCCAGATTTGTTTTGAACCATTGATGCTCCCTCTTGCTAAACCCCGGGCAACTTGACAGCCCCGAAAACCTGATGACTATTGATTAACTCTGTAGGTGGATCTCGGCCACCGACGGTGAAAATTCACCTGATCGCTTGACTCGCTACTGAAAAAGGGATTCTCTCATGCTGCACTTAGTGCTTCCCGCGCAACCAGCAGGTCTGGGTGCTCTCAAGCCCAGGACAAGAATTATCACTAACATTAGGATCCATGGGGGATAGAGTCGTCCCTGCAATGCTCTAAGAACTCATTTCGCGGCTTTAGTTCCTTGCTTTTGGGCTATGGAGTCAGTCTCAAAACCCCTCGCTGCTGAAAATACAAGCTGAAAAAAATAAAAGAAACAAAAGAAAGATACATTCTCAAAGGAGATTATTTATATACAATCCTAAACTAATAAAACACTTTACATGAGGCTAGGTGAAAGAAAATTTCCACCACATCCAGTCAAGCAGCTTCCTGGATAGAAGCTCCTTCCTTCTGTCAATGATCATCAGCAGATGGTGTAACCATGACAGCAGAACGGTTACACTCTTCAACTCCTCCTTAGAGGCTGGAGTTGAGATGAAATAGGGAGGCTCCAAGGCATAGGGGAAATTCCACTCCATGTACTTGCTGACAGGGTCATAGAATGAGTGGCGAATTTCAGAGAATTGGTGACAGGTAGCCTCCTCTGCTACACAGTTGCTCACATGTGACTGAATATCTTTGATAAGCATAGGTGAGTGAGCAACTGATGTAGGCTCACTGATCTCAGGCAGTGGTTGCTTGTTGACTGGCTCTGGAATGAAATATGTGCTCAGCTTCTCTTCTGGTTCTTCCTCGTCTTCTCCGTGCACTCCCCCATCTTGTAAAAAGGGAACAGCCTCCCGATCCTTCCTTTCAATCCCAAATGTAAATACATCATGGGAAATATCGTGAAGGAAGAAAGAACAATCCTCTTCCACAATGGCTTCTTCGTTTAATTATGAGACAACAGGCTCATCGGGGTCAGATGCTAACGCATCCAAGAAATATTCAATAATCTCTTCAAAAGAGCTACTTAAATCATCTGCCTCGAAGACTAGAAAATCCTCTTCATTGTCTTCAGATTCCAATTTTGTACACTGGGGAGTGGGGAATATCACTTGCTCCACTAGTTCACTCAGGTCATCGTTTTCCTCCCAGGTTGGAAAATCCTCTGCACAGTCTTCATATTTCAACCCTTCTAATTGGGCAGAGAGATATTTCACCTTCTCCATCAACTCACTCAGGGAATCCTCTCCCCCCCTGGGATATTCATCACTTTCATAACCCACCTCGGATGCAGACGAATGGGGAGGAGAAAGGAATGATTTTTGATCCAGGTCGTCAGAATCATCCTCACAGCCTATGTACGAAACAACTTTATCCGGTATAGAGTTGTGGTATCCCTCACTACAATTATGACAAACTAACACAGAGGGATAAAACTCTTGACAATAGGTAGTGAAGGTTGCATGGAAATCGCTGAGTGAAGAAATGCTAGTAGGTGGTAAATAATGATACCATTTACGTGCATCCCCTACTAACGAGAACATGAACATTTTCAGTAATACATCCTCATGATGTATCTCCCACTGATGCATGAGTTCATGAAACTCACTGAAGTGATAAGCAAGGTTGTCCTCTTCACATTTTCCAAATATGGGCAAATAATCGCCCCATTCATCCAGAGAGGGGACAACATTAGGAAAACCAGG
>SNQJ01S0223862.1:1063-11425 GCA_010110895.2 Picea sitchensis | reverse complement strand
ACATCAATTTACTCTGGTAATCAACGCTTTCTGAAAACCTGATCATTTACCCAAATTTCTGATGGGACTTCCCTTTCTTAAATTATATAATATCATTCTTTTGATGCAAGCTGAGAATCACAAGACCTGTTGAATATCCTAGGACCGTTACGACTATCTTAAAGCGTTCCCCAAACTTAGTAGTGAGAAAGGGAAAATTGTGAAAGTGACTTCAGCCGTGTTTGGAAAGAGTATCTGAGTTCGAAAAAAAATTCTGGGGTACCAAGCAAAAATTTTCTCCCCCCCTTCTTCCTTTTTCCTTGAATGTTTTCTGTTTACTCTAGCCTATCACTCCATTTAACCAATTTTGGCACCTGGTCTACTGTTCTTCCCGCCTCACAGGGAAGCGAGATCCCTAGTTGGAGCCTATGTTGGAGCCGCCCTTGTTTTTCACCTCGCTCAATTTTCAATTTTTGATACTTAAAGTTGCTTTTCTTCTCCTTCCGAAATCATAAAGCTCTGAAATCTAGTCCCATGAATAGAAATGCTTTGACACTTTCAAAAAAAGGTCCATTTTTCGCAAGTATGTTTGTTCTTTTTGTTTTATTTCGGGGTCTCGCAAGTCGGACACTTTATTTCTTGAATTCACAAGTCCCGAGTTGCGAAAATGTGAACTCGGTTCTATTTTTCGTCCAAAGCATTAACTAGGATAAAACCTTTAACCCATGATTAAACGTCGTCGAAGTTTCGCGCCTCGGCATCCGGCAGACCCGAGTTTTTGTTCTTGCAGCCCCGATATCCGAGAACACGATGACTTTGTGATAACCGTGGTCAGAGACTAGGGGTAAAAAACTAACCATGATTAAATATTGGTTCTCGGCACATCGTCACTCGACACTTTCTTTTATCGAGTTAGGGTGTCCAAAACTCCGATTCACGAAGTTGCGACATAATTATAGCCAGATTAATTAGTCGCCTAATCTAAGATTTCCTTCTTTTAAATTTGAGTCTTAATTATCGCCACATCGCAATATCGCAACTCGGCCTATCATTCTTCCAAAAGTTTGTCTTCGAATTCCCGAATCGCGATATGACGATTAGGTTAGTTATATAATTAAGAATGCGCCAAATCACGGTTATTATTAATTAAGGAAAGATCGGCACTCACAACCTCGTGAGTTGGAGAGTCAAAATCTGAAAAGAAAATTCACGATACAGCGAAAGGCGAGAAAATGGTTAACGTTGTTAGATTTGAAATTTTAAAATTAAGTGAGATACGTCCCGCGTATCGAGGTTGGCACACTTCACGAGGAATTTTCTTGCTCTCCATAACCCGACTACCTGTCAAGCCGCCGAACATTGATGACATTAAGGAAGAATTAGGGTAAATCCACGAATAAAATAAAATTGGATTTACGCATTGAATGTTTTCTAAATTACGATTTGACAGACTTAATTCGAATAGTACAGAGTTTTCGAATATAAACGGGAGTTTCATTTTATTTTAAATATTTCTCATAAGCTTATAGAACACGCCATCCTCCGAGTGAACCAATTTTCTGCATGTATACACAGGTCTATTGCAGAAGAGCGAAAAAGCAAGCATCAGCCATGGCACCAAGAAGAGCAGTGAAAGAAAGTGTCGAGGTTGGAGCGTAGGGTCCAGACAACGTCTCAGATACTTCACCTCGGACTGGCGGATCAGTACCCACCTGGTCGTTTATCTTAGACATCCTACAAACCGAGTTGGTTAACTAATCAGACTCCGATGACACTGAATTTGAAAAGGATGATCTGAACACCAAATATAAGATTGTTGTTCAGTCAGGTATACACCTGGTTGCAACCCGACCTCGGTTTCTCCCCTACTACGACATGATCCGATGGGCATTGGATCATGTAGACCTACCCACCAGGACCATAATAAACGACCAACGGAACACGGTCGAAAATTTCAGACCAGAACATATCCGAGACATGTACAAGCTCCCAACAACTTATGAATACACATATAATAATGAATTCATGGAGGAATTCAAAAAGAAGGAATGCACAGAATATGACAAAACTTTGCCAGGCTTGATAAAGGATTGGGTTTCGCGCTCATCGACATTTAGAGCGAATGACAAGGGCATCTATTCGATTACTTCACTGGAGCCATAATATATGTATGTGGCGATGATGATCTGTCGATTGTTCGGAAAGGAGGATACAACACATTTCTATGTTGCCTGGGTACCTCTTATATTCCGAGTAGCAGAAGGTTGCTCATTTAATTGGGCGAAGATACTCTTAGACAGTCTTTTCAACCGTGTCACCGATTACCGAGAGCATAAAGAAAAGGGGAAACCATCCTCTTTTTTCATGTCTGCGTATATCATGGACGCGATATGCTCTATGACGCCATTCCCTCTGATGAACTGGGCTTGGAGTCCAGCACAAGAAAAGCCGGTACACGAGTACCACGACAAACTGTGGGAAGGTAAAGTAGATGAATTTATTTATGAGGTTTTCAACTGGGTGATGGTGCCCTTGCAGGTCGCCATTTTTGGTCGTTCACCACCTCGCATCTCGGATAGCATTGCTGCTAATCTGAGCGGTATCACAGACTGGTATGTAGAAGCAGAGTTTTCATACTTCAGAGTGTTCGGAGCTGCGGTTCCACCTCTTGCGCTACCACAGTTTATCCCCTACAAGATGGCATGTCGCGAGATTGCCCGACAAACAGTGATCGACGGTGTAAGCAAAGAGATGAAAACATCATCGAAGAAGGTATGGTCGTTTTTCCCCGTCCAGCTAAGCACTTATTCTTTATTGGATTTTGGACATGCTAAAGCTGAAGCTGCAACCTTAGAAGGCTTGAGCCTGGCCTATATTGAGTATAAAAAGCATGATCCTAAGAAAATTGTAAGCACCCATTTGTCAAATTATGGGTTGAGGAAATTTGAACATGAGTGTTCACCCTCGGATGATATTTTTCGAGGGGCAATATCCTATGGGGAAGTGCTATTTCAGATCAGATCTCTGGCACCCGAAGACAGATATTCTGTTTTAAAATTTCAAGAGCATAGGAAAAGGTGTCTCCCCGTGGTGTTAGGAGGTTTGGGACTTTCCAAGGATAAAGAGAAGGAGGCTGAAAGCTCTGAGGGCCAAACTTCTAACACCGAAAAATGCCAGGAAGGACAGCAGGAAAAGAATCCCGAACAGGAGAAGAGTCCTGAGCAACAGGAGAAGAATCCCGAACAGGACAAGAGTCTTGAGCAGCAAAAGAGTCCCGAGCAGGAAAAGAATCCCGAAACAGAAGAAGGGACTACTGACCCACCCAAGGAACATAGCCCAGAGGTGGAAGTAAAAAACACAGACCCGCCAGAAACCCAGAAACCAGAAACAGAGACGAAGGCCTCCGATCCTCCGAAAGAGCAGGACTCACTCGTCACACCAGGAAAGGCGGCGAAGCAGATCGGACAACCCATCACCTCTGTCACACCCTTGCAGTCGGCACAGGGAGACGTTAGTGAGGGATGGATATTTGGCGAAGAGTTGAGGCCTATAAGGGCAGAGGAACTCCCCCCTAATGAGTTCTTTTTTGACAGAGAAAGAAAAGTTGTAGTAAAGCGGGAATTTTATCAGGAGGGAGAGTCAACTGTTAAAAAATTCAAAGTAATGACAGATGGGAAAAACAAGAAAACTGATGAGTTCGCTACAGAGATAGCAGGGACGCTGGGAGCGTATGCATCAGCTAACCAATTCTCAGTTGCAATGTTGAAAAGTCATCTCAAGATAAAAAATCGACTAATCAAGACTCTTGAAGCCCGAGTAGCTTAGGCTGCGGAAGACGCTAAGAGTCAAGCGAGTGGAGAAATAGAGATGGCCCAATTGGCCGATAAGAAAGAAATCGAAGTCCTCAAAACCAAGATGGAACAACCAAACTCAGTTATCCGAGAGGGTCGAGTGCAGTCAGGTCAGTAGAGGGATACGATCACACAGTTACAGGCTCAATTAGAGGTCGCAGAAAGCAAGGTGATCGACATCGAAATTGTTAAATCCCGAGCAGTCGACATTCAGAGTAGGATCTCTTCTGCTCAACAGAGTCTACTAAACAAAGTAGGGGAGTTTCAAGAAGATTGCCTGTTTATGCACCAGATTTATGAGAATCTGATGGTCAAGGAAAGAAATGCAGAAGCTGCTCGGATCGCCTTCCAAGAAGCAGTGATAGCCACCAACAATAGATTTTCAGCAGGGGCCCCCGGACTCACCATTTCCGAGCAAACTAGGGGTAATATTTTGTTAAAAAACTGGGAACATGATATTACTTTAAGCAAGGAGCAGGCTCAAAAAGTGACGAATTCGCTAGAAGAAACTTTCAAATCCCTGAATGGTGACCTTTTAGGGATGGAGAGAGGAGGTGACACAGAGACGCTAAGGCAGATGAATATAGAGCGGATATCCCTCGACATGAAGGAGAAAAATGAAAGAAATTTGGCAGAGATCTCTAAGATAGACAGGGTAGACATAGCTCAAATTGATGGGCATTTGATTCAACCCAGCACACAACTCGGTGCCCTTGATATGGTTGATGCACATATGGGGAATAAACTTCCGCAATTATCCCGAGAGTGCTATTTTGCCGAAGCCATTTGTCAAGCAGAGTCGTCACAACTTGTATCCCAATTCATGGACAGATGTAGGATATGCACTGAGTCTATGCAAAGACAAGCACCTGGCCCTTTTTGAAAACAAAGTGGAAGAGATCGAGTGTTTTCGCCCCTCACAGCTGCCAAGCGGAGCTTTCACAACTTGTATCCAGTTTATGGACAGATGTATAATATGCACTAAGTCACGTAAAAGCAAGCAGCTGGCACTTTTTTGAAAATAGGGGTAAGGAAGAGCAAATTTGTATAAATAGATCACCAAAAGAAGTGCCAAGGGGGGATTTTTGGTAATGAATGTAATAGAGATCTTGCATTTGAGAAGTTAATACAAGTAATCTGAAGATTCCCGATTCCTTCACGACTGTGTTTCAAGTTTGTTTCGTTATGTTCTTTGTTTCTTTTCATTTTGCTCTACATAATTGATGTGTATCACTATAATTTAGTACGACCACTACTATAGTGAAGGGATTTTATTTTCTGTAATTGTTTCTTGTCTTTCCTCTGCACCAGCTATCAGCAGGTGTAAGACCAATTCACATTTACAAAATTTTATATTTATTTACACTATGTCAATTATTTTTATGTCAATTTCTTCTTCTGTGTATGTGTGAGTTTTCTACTGATAGGAACCTTACGTTACCCACAGCTAAATGTTTTTCTCTCATTCCACATCTTTTACTTAAAAATAATATAGTTACGGGAAAGGGCCTTCTTTTTGCATTTCTATTTTGTTCTTCATGCAAAAATTTCTCTTATTTCGACTGAATTGAAACAACGTTGAAATCTCACGTTTAAATCATTTCATACTGGTACTGTTCCTTAAATGACTGTCTCTACAGTAACTCAACCTAATATTCAACCCAGACTCTCTAATCAAACTCATATCGCTTTAAATCTCTTTGATACAATTCTTAAAACCGCTAACACCCGGGAAGAATTAGAACGTTCATGGGCAGCCATTGAGCAAGATATTACCACCCAGGAACAGTTGGAAGCTAGACAACAAGAACATAGAAACCTTTACTAGTTTCCATACCGAAGGTTAGTATAATCTTGTATCAACCTTTTGTATACTTTCGGATGCCTTGACACTGTACTTTAAAGCCTTAGGTACAAACTCAGGAACAACACTACCTATAGAATAACGGGTTAGAAATTCAAACATGTACGTAGAAAATTATGAATAACTCATGAATTGGGACGGGAAAAGTACTTTCTTTATTACTTTGAATGTGTCAACTTACAAAAGTTGAGACTGGCCACCGCTCCGCGAACCTGATCCTAGGCTCCTCTTCGACTGTCTTCCAATTGCTTTTCTTTGTATCTCCTTTGGAACAAGGAAGGCTAAAGGGTTGGGACAATGGGAATATACAAATGGCCAGAGTTTCTTTGCTATATTTTTTCCGCTTTCAAATAGGACCCCTACCCCTTCTTTTATAGGTTAGAAGGAGCTAGGTATTTGGACGAAGCCTCGACCATGCATGGCCGGGAGTTTCAGTTAACTCACCCATAGCTTTTGTGTTCCTTCGGCAACTTTCCTTTTTTCATGCTTTTCTCGGTCCACGCGGGCTATTTTAGGTCATTCGGCGTGCACACGCATGCAGTAATGGAGTAGGGAGCATGGGCCTTTATAAAAAAGGTTTTTTTAAGAGTTGTTCAACAGTGCTTTGGAAAAGAAGTGATATGAGATGGCCTTATGCCAGATAAGCATGTGTGGTGCAATTTAGGGTTATAACAAAGAGGCTACCAACTAACTGACGATACAAAGTGGCATCAACTTCAGGAGACATACAAGTGGTAACAAGTTTGACTCTAGAATGGAAGGGAGAAGGGGATAGTTTTGAATCTTCCATGTGAAAGTGATGAAGAAGTTCACAAGCATACTTAGACTAGGAAATAAATATTCCTTCATTGGTTTGCAATACTTGGAGGCTAAGGAAATAGTGCAAATATCCTAAGCTGATCATTTCAAATTTATTCTTAAGATTGGTTTTCACATGGTTTAAAAGTTTTAGGTCACTACTAGTGAGGATAAGGTCATCAACATAAAGAAAAAGGATTATGAGATGGCTTCCTATTTTCTTGGTATAAACATTAGGGTCAAAATGACATCTAGAAAAGATGGTATTGAGAAGAAATATGTCCATTTTAGCATACCAAGATTGAGGAGCTTTCTTAAGACCATAAAGATATTTTTTAAGGCGAAAAACAAGGTTTGAGTCGTTCTAGACATAGCCATGAGGTTGTTCCATGTAGATTTATTCTTGCAAATGCCCATGCAAGAACGTAGATTTGACATCCATCTAATGGACCTCCCGTTTATGTGAGGCATCAAGGGCTAGAAAAATGTGGATGGAATTCATTTTGGCTACGAGGGTAAAGCTTTCATTATAGTCAATGCCTTCAACTTGAGAAAACTAACCGGGCCTTGTGTCTTTCCACACTTATATCCAATGCATACTTATTTCTATAGAACCATTTACATATGACAAGTTTTCTTCCTTTCGAAAGAGGTATAATATCCCAAGTATCATTTTCCATTAAGGAACAATACTCTTCATTCATTGTTGTATCCCAATCTGGATGACTTGAAGCTTCTACAAATGTATCAAAATCATGAGTCTCTGAAACTTGAGCCAAAATGTAAGAGGCTTCATAGAATTGTGAACAAGTCCGATGCTGATCTGAAGGATCACGGGAAAGATCACCAACTGCTTCTCGTGTTTAATGGGACCATCTAGAAATAAATGGTGTTGGTGCAAGTTCATTAGACTTATATGGAGGAAGGTAAGTAGGCGAAGGTAGATTTTCATCCTCACCGTCATCATCTAAAGAAGAAGAAACTAGAATAGGAATAGAAGAAGGAACAAACGCTTAATATGTCTCACAAGTCGAAGAAGGCACAAATGTCGTATTAGGATCGCAAGCCAATAGATTTTCATCAAATTTAACATCTCTTCTAATAATAATTTCATTGGAATGAGGTTGAAGAAGTCTGTTGATCCAGGAGGATGTCCACACAAGGAATTATTACTTTTCACACCATAGAGAAAAATTCATTAAAATGTTAATCAATGATAAGTGGCAAAGAATGATTAATTAATCATGAATAATTTAATTTTAATAAATGATTAATACTTGAAGTGAATTGGAAAATCTCACGTATTATTCATTTAATTGTAAAAATGGGAAATTAGTTGTGATAATCTGACTCACAGATTAGTTTCCAAATTTTAAGGGGAAAAAAGAGGAATACTTGTAGTGAGTGTAAATCACGCATATTATTTGTAAAAATGGGAAATTAGTCTTATCTAAGAATCCAACTCACAAATTATTTTCCTAATTTTAAGAGGAAATTAGTTTCCTAGTCTTAAGGATGAAGTTAAGGGTTTCATGAGTTAGTTTGGAATCTTCCTCACCTTATTGCAAGTGGATTCCTAGTCTCCATGAGGGTGTTAAGGGTGTTTCTCAGTTTTGTCCTTGGGTAGGTACAAGATCCTAAATTCATGGATCTTTTATTTTTGGATTATGGAGCTAGGAAAAATTACTTAAACCCCTTTATCAGGAGGCTTTGAGAGAGGATTTTGGAGGCCCTTTGATGGTCTTTTGGAGAGATCTTTGAGGAGAGAGTCAATAAATCATGCTTGTAATTTGTAAACCCCTTAATTGGGAAAGTTGATCCCCTTATTGGGAGTGTATGTAAGACCCTACATTAGGAGAATTATGCCCTAGATTGGGAGAGCCTTGTTTCCCCTTCATTTGGGAGAAGATGTAGCCCTTTTCTATAAAGGACAATCAACCCTGCATTGGGAGAAGCAATGAGAAGCTATTTGTATTCCAAGGAGATCTGGAGATGTAGCCAAAAGGTTCTGGTGAACTCCATTAACAACTCGGTGATCTCTTTCACTTATGTGATTTTCTCATGTTTCTTATGCATATATTTATTTTTGCAATTATGATTATTAAATGCATATTGTAATGGATTATGAGATTAACAACTCATGCACCAAGTTTATATTCAATTTGGATACAATCCTTTCTTAAGAACATATGTTCACCTTTGATGCAATCAAGTTCAATTAAAATGATCTTATAATTGATCATTTCATTAAGTGAACTTAGAACCAGATCAAGTTTGGTATCAAGGTAACCCTGAATTCAGATCAAGTGGTATCAGAGAAGGATTGATAGGAATTGAAGGTCTTGAAGACAAGATGAGAAAAGCATCAAATAATGCATGGCTTCATGAGATTGAAGAAATCAACCAAGCCATGTAAGAAGAGAATGTTGAATTGAGGAGGTGATTCAAGCGTTTGAAGACGAAAAGTGCAAACTACAGCTACAACTACAACCTATGGAGGAGCAAGTTAGAGAATGCTCCATGCCAGAGGTAGAAAAGAGTCCATATTATGGCCATGGCATGTATACTAGTTTTGTATCTTCTCATGATGATGTTGATAGCTTCACATATTGTCAGATGATAGAGGGTGCTCTCTAGACACCACAGAACCAAGGTGGTTTCATAGAAGCCTCATCTAGAACTTCATCCAACCAGGAAGATGACCAAGTGTCACAAACATGAATGGAGGTAAAGGATTCTCCATGTTCATTTCCTTCCATCATTAATGTTGATGCTTCTTTTGGTGTCTTTGAACAACACACCAAGGGCATTGGCTTGAAGTTGTTGAGGAAGATGGAGTATAAAGGAGGAGGTATTGGTATAAATGGCCAAGGAATCATTCAACCATTGGAGGTTGAAAGAAGGCCCTAATTTATAAGATTGGGGTATGGTGAAGGAGATATGGACAAGAATTCACATAACTATCGCACTCATTGTTGTATACGAGGACATTGGATTGAGAAATGTTGGAAGCTCCATCCTAAACTTGGTCCAAAGAAGGAAAAACAAGCTATGAAGGTATCCAAAGAGAAAGAGGATCATGCTAGTAGTTTTGATTAATTGGTTGGTTTTCATTGATGTCAACCCTTGAAGAAATTCTGGTAGCACAAAGGTGTGGGTAATGGACCCATGTTTGTTTTATGGATAATGGTATCAGTTTTGATATATTTTTAGGTAAAACTGTTCTAGATGGATATTACATGTCATGTCATTTCCGGTGGTATGTGGAACGTCACATAACTCTTCACAGTTAGAGAGTTATGGCCATGTGAAGTTGGATAACCCTCATGAGTCATCTAGAAGCCCCAAAAGGCCAAATTAGTCAAAGTGTTTGCAAAGAAGAAATTATTTAAATACTAAAGTGAAGTGATGTTGTACTATAAGTCAAAGAGGATGCAAAAGAAATTATTTAAATAATAAAGTAAATGGATAACTTACTAATTATGTAAAAGTGATTAAGTTAAGGGGACAAGTGGTTATCAGTGGGGTAACCCTAAAATAAGGAAAGTGGGTTAAGATGGTTAAAACATAACCCCTTGAGGATGTTACATGAACGTATAAATAATAGGCAATAATCTCTCATTTAAATACACTTGAACCTACTGAATATCAATGAATATCTTCTTTGTGAAAGGTTATTTGGGAAGGTATTATTGATAGAGAAAAGTGTGGCAGAAAACGCATGATAGAAAAATCACGGCAGAAAAAGTGTGGCAGAAAAATCACGACAAAAAAATTGCGACAGAAAAATCACTGTAGAAAAATGCAGCAGAAAAAGTGCGACAGAAAAATCATGGCAGAAAAAATGCAGCAGAAAAAGTGCGGCAGAAA
>SNQJ01S0223859.1:6804-21633 GCA_010110895.2 Picea sitchensis | reverse complement strand
CTTACCCAAACGGGGCCCACATGACTTTTGGCGCTTCATCTCTTAGGGTTAGGTTTTTGGATGTCTAGGACTTTTGGAATTCCCGTTTATTGTAAAAGGGCCTTCAGAGCCTCATTGTAATCATGTTCTTACGAATGCAAGTAGCCGTCACATCTCTCCTCAGAGATAAGCTACCACCATTCTAGCGAGTCTTTCACTCTGTATTTTACAGTCTCTGTACATTTATTTCATTAATAGAAATCGTGTATTACTGTATATCTATGTTTAGGGTTGCATCTCTGATACATTTTCTATTATATTATTGAATATCTGTGATATCTCTGTGCATTTATTTATTATATCTCCGATCTCATTTCGTGCCAAAAATAATCCGGATCATACTACGATTGACAACTTGAACGAAGCAACTGGGAAATGTGCACTAGAAGAGGAGAGATGATGAGATAATGTAATAATTAAATGATCCATCCTTTGTTTATACTAGTCAAGTCACCTATATTACTGGTAGGGACAACTTGTCTTTTTTTGTATTTTAACTTTTTTTAATATTTTGTTTCTTTTACAAGTGTTTCTTCAATGCTTCAATGGAGCCGAATTGATATTCTTGTCTTATGTTTTCTTCTTGTGCTTTTTGGATTCTTATTCAATGGTTTTCTTTGTATTTTATTATGGAGAATGACTTCCTAAAGTTGCAAAACTTCAACACTCCCTATCAATGAGGGAGACATTATCCATACTTGGATTTATTATTTCATAGAAAGGTTTTATTTATGAGCAATGTTGATGATCTGTCTTCATACAATTCTTTCTAGCACCTCGGGGCTCAATGAAGACCACATCTGAACCATTCACTTCCACAAGTACACCCTTTTGAGTGAATGTCACCACAAGTAAACCCCCGTGAGTGAATTTGTCATTCTATGATGGTTAAACCACCAATCCCAAGAGAGTGATGTTAGATGTTATGTGACATGTGGAAGCACCTAAATAACCTCAAATCCATAGGTAAACCCCTATAAGTAAGGACTACGCCTGGGCCTATTTACCACAAGTACACCCTTGTGTTAAATGTATCCTTTCTCCATTGGTTTGCATCCCAATCTAGGAGAAGGTCCACCTAATTCTTACATGGGACTCTCACCACCACAATTACACCCTTGTAAGTGAGTTTCACTTATAGATAAATCCATGTAAGTGAATCTTTCATTCTCCACTGGTTAAACCACCAATCCTAGGAGAATGACACATGATGAAACCACACACTCAAGGAATACTATAACCTCAAGTCTTCTATCATGAATATTACACCTAGGCCATTCACCTCCAAAATTAAACCCTTATGAGTGAGTATCACTTACAAGTAATCCCCTGCAAGTGAATCTTTCATTATCCACTGGTTAAACCACCAATCTTGGGAGAATGACACCTGATGCTTCCTCCTAGAGAAACATCAACACCTCAAGTGTTCTATACTTTGAAGACTACACCTAGGCCATAGGTACACCCCTTTGAATATATTCCCTATGTTATAAATCATCAACACTCCCTCTTAGTGAGGGACAAAGTATGCATCACGCCAAGCTTGTTCCTAAAGTATTCGAACTTCACCTTTGACATAGGTTTGGTGAGAATGTTTGCATTCTACTCATATGTGAATATGTATTTGAACTTCATTTCTCCCTTCTATACCATTTATCAGATGAAGTGGTATTTTATCACAATATGCTTCGATCTATCATGAAATATTCGATTCTCTAAAATCTTGACACGGCTTTTGTAATCACAATGTATCAAGGTCGTCTCTAGTTGATGATCAAATAGTCCTACAAATAGTTTATAGAGCCATACTACTTCACTAATTGCGTCATTGAGTGCAATATACTATGTCTCTTTTGTATTGATTGCTACAAAAAACTTCTTCCATCGTATCCCATAAATCGTAACTGATCCCAAGTTGAAGCAGCACCCGGAGGTGTTCAATCTGTCTATTTCACTCCCTTCCCAATCAGAATTGTATATCCTTGTAGCCTCACTTCACCACCTGAAACATAGTTGAATCCATATCCAACTGTACCATGTATTTACCTCAACACATGCTTTGTTGCAACCTAATGGTAGTGTCTTGGCTCTACCATAAATTGGATCAAGGTGCTTACTACAAAGTAAATAGTCGAACTAGTGTTAACCAGGTACATCAAGAATCCAATCAATTATCTATACATCATGGGATCCACCAAATCTGAATCTGAAGCAAAATCACTCAACTTCTTTAAATTTTTCATCATAGTTGTAGCCATGGACTCGTAGTCCATCATATTGAATCTCATCGGTATCCCCTTCCTTAGTAATATCTCATCTGATGTCTAATCCTAATAATACATACATCCAAGATCCTATACCTCTAACTTTGATGCCAACTCCCTATATCACTAAATCAAACCCTATTGTCCAGTATGCCTCATTGGTTTCTCCCTATGTGACTAAGGAAAAATCCATATCCCATTTCTTATGATTGGCTTCCTCCTCTGTCACTATAGAAAAGTCTATTGAAACTAGGGAATCCTCCCACGAGGTATCACATCTCCTATAATCCTATAAAACTTTTGTCTAGCCTCCTCAACTCATGACACCTATCTGTCAGTCCTGGAAGATGTGTCTCTCCCATCTAAATTTGAGGGGAAACTCCCTCAGAATGATCGTATCTCCCTTTGATCTGGTACTTGGTGGGTCCATATTCCTCACCACTGGTGGAGCCATATTCTCCTCCTCATGATGTGGCTCATCAATTACATATAACACAAGAATCTTTGAGGTCATTTTCTCTCCCTGAAAGTGTCATTTGGAGTTGCATGCCTTTTTTCATCCTGCAAAGTATCATGAAGCCATGTTGGCCTTTTCCTGATCAGTGGAACATCTCTAGGTAGATCCACTAGCCATTTTGGCTCTACTGACTCCTCCTAATAGTTTGAAGGATGAATAATTTGACTAGAGGGATCTATACGGTCATCCTTCGGAGCCTCCTGCTCCTCATAATTAATATTCATATGAGACACTTTGTATCCCACAAAAGTACCCTTCTTTCTAGAAGGTTCTAACTTCGTCCTCTTCTCCTTTGGTACATGGATGTATATTGTCATGTACACAAATCCATGTCTGGATGATCTGCTCCATGTCTCAAACTAGATTATATCTAGTTTTTTTCCACCTACAACTGTCATTATAGCTCCCTCTCAAAGATATCACATGTGACCTTCCCAGAACAATAACAAGAGCAACACTTCTCTAGTGTTGTTACCAATAATTCCTCCATGATAACCTGCTTGAAACAAGAAAAAAACAAGAACATCTCCATGGTGACCTCCATGGAATTTAACCTTACCCAAAGGGGTAGGAACCACTGTAATGTCCATAGGGTTACTAGGATAGGGAAGAGATCAAATCAGCTTGCAAACAAGTGCATCATTAGTACTAAATAGTGACATTTGCATAATGATCATCATACTAACAATACTTTAAGTGTTACTAAACATTTGATAGAAAAAGTACTCAAAAGTTATAGACCTCTAAAGACTATTGTCTGAGTTACATCATTTACTTAAGATGTAGCAATATAAAATATCAAACCTGAATATACAAACCTGGAGTCTTTTTTTTGTTGTTCCATTTGATTTTGAGTTTCCATACACTGTAGGAGACACCACCAATGCTTTCATCCAACTCTTCAATTGTCCACCAAGAAGAAATCACAAAATCTGAAATAGAAGGTTCAATGTCCAGGAAAATGTCAATAAGCCTAAAAACCCTAAAATTTCAACTTTGACAGGATGTCAATATGAGAGAATCGGTAGGTGCACTAGGCTAAGGTGAGTTTCTCTATGTTAAATTTATCCCCAACTCTACCCGATAAATTCTCAGCGAGCTTTACAAAATGTTGTTGTAACTGTCATTTTGGGGTGAAATTTCAACTTTTACCAAGTTGCAATATGGGACCACCGGGAGATGCACTAGGATAGGGTGAGCTGATCTATGGAAAAATTAATCTCAACTCAAATAAATTGCTCAATGAGCTTGAAAAAAATCTGCAGTGGAAAATTTCATGTGCAGTGGAAAATATCAACAATGTGTCCTTCCATTTTTTCTCACAATCTTCCTTCAAATGATTAGATTGTTCTGGAGGTAACCTGCTCTGATACCATGTTGATTTTTCTAATTTCTAGATATGATAATTAATTCCTTATGATTTTCAAACAGATTTTAATACCACTGTTATCATATATTAATTACACACTGAAATTTTTAACTAAAATAAACTTTAGTGGAAATAAAAGAATCATAAAGCGATAGCCATGCACAATAGACACAAGATTTATCCCGGGAAAACCCAAAATTGAGAGAAAAACCCATCAAACTTTTCTCTTGAATAAATTTAATCGAATTTCATGAATACATCACCATACAAATGAATATTTCAAAGCACATAGAAAGTTGTGTCCTAGTGTGAGGAAGAACCCTCAAGTATGGTGCATCACTAGACCAAGATAGCGCACCATAGAACTAGCACAACTAGTAAATGGAAACTACTACTACAACTGACAACTAGCACGAAGCAACTAGGAAATGTGTACTAGAAGAGGAGAGATGATGAGATAATGTAATAATGAAATGATCCATCCTTTATTTATACTATTCAAGTCACCTTATTTTACTGGCAGAGTTGACTTGCCATTTTTTTAGTTTTAACTTTATTTTATTCTTTTGTTGTTTTTACAAGTGTTTCTCCAATGCTTCAATGGAGATAACTTGATATTCTTGTATTTTATTTTCTTATTGTGTTGTATGGATTCTTCTTCAATGGTTTTCTTTGTATTTTCTTGTGGAGAACAACTTCCCGAAGTTGCAAAACTTTAACATTTTTTTTCTAACTGTTGAAGAAAGTAATCCAACTGAGGAAATGGAACATGTTTTTTCCACAATTCATAGAAAAAGAGGAAGAATCAAGGGTCAATATCATAATCATAATCATAATAGGAATCCACAAAAGTCACAGAATTATCAAGGAAATGCATCCACTTCAAGAGGAAGAGGAAGAAGTCCAAGTCAGTTCAGAGGGAGAAGCAAAGAAGGATCTTGTGGAAGAGAAAGAGATGGATCTCAAGAAAGACAAGGAGCACAATGTTATTATTGTCATAAATTTGGTCATATTAAAAAGTATTATTTTTCAAAATTGCAATATATGGAACACAAAGGTGCCAATACAGTTGTTGAAGAAACAAGGAATGAGAATTTATTCATATCAAGTTTTATTGAAGAAAGTGAATCTTGGTATATTGATTCAGGATGTTCAACTCTATGACATATCAGGAGGAGTTGTTTACTAGAATAAATGGAAATTATTTGGTTAAGGTTATATTTGGTGATGATAGAGTTTCTGAAGTTAAAGGAAAAGGAACAATTTCAATTCCAACATTACATGGAAAGAAGAAGTTTATTGAGGACACATTGTTGACACCAATTTTGAAGAAGAACCTACTTTATGTAGTTCAGATGATGGAGAAAAATTAAAAGTTAGTGTTTGATAATAAAGAGTGCTTAATCATGGATAAACTGAATAAAAATGCAATAGTAGCAAGAGGATAAATGATTGAAGACAGAATCTTCAAACTTTCTTTTGATTCAAGTAACTCACATAGTTTGAAAGTTATAGAAGAAAGGAATAGCAAGCTTTGACCTTTGAGGATAGGACATTTTAATTTTTAGAGTTTGGTGTTGTTAAGGAAGCAGTACATGGTGAATGTTCTTCCTTATATAAATATGGATGATGAAGGATGTGAAGGGTGTATTTTTAGGAAACACCATAGGGGAAGTTTCTCAAATAGAAAATGGAAGGATAGAGAACATCTAGCACTAATACATTGATATTTGAGTGGTCCAATGGAGACTGTGTCTTTTGGAAAGGCATGTTATTTTCTCACTTTCCTTGATGATTGTTTCAAGAAGACTTGGGTGTATTTTTTGTACGAGAAGTTTGAAGTGTTTTTTCATTTTCTTGAGTTTAAATCTTTAGTTGAAAAGAAAATTGGTTTGAAAAATCTCACCCTACGAACAGATAATGGGGGAGAATACAAGTCATATGAATTTTTGAATTATTGCAAGAAGAATGGAATAAAGAGAGAGTTTACAAATTCCTACTCTCATCAACAAAATGGAGTTGCAGAAAGGAAAAAAAGGACCATAGTTGAAATGGCTCAGAGCATGTTGAAATCTAAGTCTCTTGGAAATGATTTTTGGGATGAATCAGTGCATAATGTAGTTTACACTCTCAACAAATGTCCCATGTGAGTGATATTGAATTTGAATCCAGAAGAAGCATGGTCAATATACAAACCAAGTGTTGAAAATATGAAAGTTTTTGGTTGCATTACATATGCACATGTTCCTAAATAAAAGAGGAGAAAATTGTATGATAAAAGTGTGAAGTGCATTTTATTGGATATAGTATTGAAACACAAAGTTATAGGTTGTTTGATCCTCAAGAAAAGAAGGTGATAATTAGCAGAGATTTTTTTTTGATGAATAGAGAATTTATCATCCAGAAAATGTATAGATTAAATTAAGAAAGGATGAAGTGGATATACGTGATGAATCAAATTCTAAGTTAGTAAAGGAAGATGCAATAAAAAAGAATCCTAAGTGGCTTGGAAGGTGTTATTCGAAGAGAAATATGTTGGAGAGGGAATTTTGAGAAAAGAATTATTCCCAAGTGGAGTCGCCATTTCTGTTACAAGGACCACAACAGATGAAACGACACCAAGAAATCAACTCAAATATCAAGTATGCTAGATAAATGGAAATGCCAACAAAAGAAAGGCTAGAAGGCTACCTCGTCTGGACATTCATCGGAGACCATCATTGAGCTCACAATCCAATTCCTAATACCTACAATTTGTCCTCAACATCCAAGATACACAAGCATATGGAAAATGTATGAAATGTTAGCATATAAACTAGCATAATCCATTAACATGTATAGCAAATTTACCCATGGAAAATAATATAGACATTCGCAACATATAATTGGATGAGAAAAGAGTATTTCTATTAATAGAATTAATAGGAGTACATAGGTGACAACCTCCTATATCACTAACTCGTTGAAACCAAGAAACTAAGTCCCTCCACTTGGGCATTCACCACTTAAATCCTCCACAAGGAAAGCTCATAAGTTCTAGGAGTAATTGGATTCCTCCTTCATGGGATAGGGAGAGCTTGGGGGATGAACATAAGGAGAGTTTAAACTTAAAGGACTAAGAGATGCATACTCAAGGATGTAATATGAGGAAAAATGTCTCCAGATTGTACTTTCTCTCAACTTTTTCTCTCCTTTCAAGGCTTGTATATGGCTCAATTAATAGCCTTCAAAGGGAATTGAAGGGTCAAATCAAAGTGTTTCCATCAGATGAAAGGCCAAGGATCATGGATCTTATGACTTGGCATGGAAAATATGAAATATTTTAAATTTTGATCACAAAACCCAATGTACACAGGTTGTAATGGATAAATATGTGTATACGCAAGTTGCATAACTGTAGCCCACATATATGTACAAAAATTTGAATTTTTGACTTTTGACTAAGAAAAATGGGGAAACTGAGTCTGTAGAGGGAAAGGGTATGACACCAAAGCATGATGCATAGGGTGTGGAAAAAATTGTTATAACAGATGCTCCCAAATTTGTTAGTTCATAGGAGCAATCACGATGGTTGAAATACATTATAATTCCCAGAAGTGGAGTTGTGAGGACCTAGTCGAAGGAACTAGTCACCAAGAAATCAACTCAACTCTCAAGTATGTTAGATAAATGGAAATGCCAACAAAAGAAAGGATAGAAGCCTACCTCGTTTTAAAATTCATAGGAGACCACTGTTGATCTCACAATCCAATGTCTGATACATATAACTTGTCCTCAACATCCAAGATACAAAAGCATATGGAGAATGTATGAAATTTTAGCATATAAACTAGCATAATCCATTGACATGTATAGCAAATTTACCCATGGAAAATAATATAGATATTTGCAACATATAATTGGACGATAAAAGAGTATTTATATTAATAGATTCAACAGAAGTACATAGGTGACAAGCTCCTGTATCAACAACTCATCGAAACCGAGAAACTAAGTCCCTCCACCTAGGCCTTCACCACTTCATTCCTCCACAAGGAAAGCTCACAAGTTCTCGGAGAAATTGGGTTCATCCTTCGTAGGATAGGGAGAAATTGGGGGTTGAACATAAGGAGAGTTTAGACTTAAAGGACTAAGGGATGCAGACTCAAGGATGTAATATGAGGCAAAATTTCTCCAAAGTTAACTTTCTCTCAACTTTTTCTCTCCTTTCAAGGCTTGTATATGGCTCAATTTATTACCTTCTGTTGGGCTCATATTTTGATTATTTTGTTGTGATGGTTGAATCCTTTTTGCACCGATATTATATATGTTATTAACCATTTTGAAGGATTTTTCAAATCATTTTATATCAATTCATCATGGATTTATATCAGGTATGTGGAATCGATGTTTTACAATGATTTTGAGATAAATTCAGTTCAATTTGATGTTTATAAGGATCTAATGCATGATTTGTGCATAAAAAGGCAAATTCATGTTCCAATCCTCCATTTGGTACCTTGTCCGACACTTCATCCAGCACCCCATATGGTACGCTATCTAGCACTCCATCTGGGACACGATCCAGCACTCGGAACGAAGAGGAGTTGGAGGTTGGTAAATTGGCGGCCTGTGATGGGCGAATCGACGACCTAGGTTTTGTGCCCCATCATGGCCTCCATCTACAGAGCTCATGACATCTCATATTCAGTGGTTATGTTGATCATTGAGTGGCTCACATATTTTCTAGAACCCAAAGATGTTAGAGTTCATTTAATGGATTTTCCATTTTTAGAGGAGGACAACCCTTCCACTGGTTGACCTCTCGAACTGTAATTCACCTATAAATACCACTAGCAATGGCAAGACCACAGAAAGTATTTTAAGAAGAAGTTTCATTGTGTAATTCGGACATATTTTGCAAACTTGTGTTCCAAGAATGGATTTTTTTAATTAATGACAGAATCGTGTTGATTTGATCCTGTGCTTTGTTGTTGAAAAGTAGCCACGGCCTGCTGGGAGGCCCACTAGTGGTCTGGGTGACTGTATAGATATATATATCATGTGTTTCATTTTCTTAGTTATAATTTACTTCGTTTCCTTGTTGTGTGTATCTTTTAGTTTAATTATTGTGCATGTTGATTGTAATTTAATTGTCTAATTCATCTTTTGTAGATTGCTTATAGGAATTGGTTATTTGTTATGCCATGTTTCTTATTTCCTAACAATTGTGCTGCATGATACTAACTTAAATGATGTATTGAAGTTTTAAATTGGTTTCTACAAATTAAAACATAGTAGTATTTAAACAGAGGATTAGTGTAGACTGAGTTTCTTTTGCAAGCTTTGATGGATAAATAATTGCAAGTTTTATTAGTTGTAATCAAGCTATATTTAATTTTAGTTCAGTTATGTTTTCATAGACCTATTTGGTTTATTAATCTTGTTTTAGTATGCTAGGATAGGAATATATTTTGGGGTTATGTTTCTACAAGCATTCTAATTTGAAATCTGAGTTTTAATGATAGGATTAGTCCAATTTAATTTATAAAATTTCAGTGATAGATTTGAATGGAAATTTTAATTAGAAGATTGAATTTGAATTAAGATTTTTAGTCATAAGTTTATAATTTTGTAAATTTTATTGAGTTAGCATAAGAGTGTGCTCAAATTAGTATAAGAGTGTTTTTAATCATTGATGATTGATGCATGAAATTTAGAGATCACATGGATACTTAGTGTTGCTTCTCTAATGGAAAAGCTTTCATTAGATTGCTTGATTCACACTTTCCATTTCTTTGTAGAAGTCAGCATTGAATTAATCCCTCTTGAGCAATCATTAATAGTCAGATGCCATCGTGATGTTATTCGACATCGAAGACATAATCATCATCTTTGAATTATCTTTTCCTGTTATTGCAAATTAAAAATAGTTTTGATTAATTAGAATCTGAATACAATCATGATGCTTTTTTATTAAGTAGGGTAAGATTTCTCTTTTTCAAAATAGAAAAGATTATGAGTTTTGTTTTAAGAATATATTTTACTTGTTGAAATAGTCTTGATAAGTTAGTTGTTTGTTTTCATATTTTCTTAAAGATAAAAGATCAAAAGTAATTTACATGTTGTTGTTCATTAGGTTGAATATATCAACTTGTTTAAAGTAGGTTATGATTTTCTTATTTAGAAACAATCCATCGATCCATTGTTGAAGCTTCTTAGGGTAAATAGTTCAAGCTCATTAATAGGATTTTCTAATTGAGAAAAGTGAAAGAGTCATTGTTACACCTCAAAATTACTCACTTTGATAGTGTCACAAGTGTCATAATTACAAGTGTTGTAAGTGTCGCATCTTGTCTTCAAGTGTCGCATCCTGACTACAAGTGTTGCAAGTGACATAAACATCATATTTCCATCTTGACTATGTTGTGCCTCTAACAACATCACAAAGACACTTGAGACACCCCAAAGACTAGTTTTGAAGAAGAGAAGTCACTTGACAAGGAGTACAAACCTTTTGTCATTGAAAAAAACACAAAAAAATGGATTTTGGAGAGGAGCGCTCCCCTACCCACTATCAAGGAGTGTTGGTGCTCCCTGAGCCTCTTTGGGGGAGTTCTTGAGCACCCTGTGCACCCTTTTGGGGGAGCGCTACCCTTTTTTAACAAATTATGGGTTTGTTGAGGAAAATAAGGGAAGAATCCCTCAATTCTTGAAAGTAGTTGGATTCGAATAGATGGTCAAGGCATGATCTTAGGGGAGATCCTCAACTGAAGGAGAGGAATCCTAAACTCATCCCAAAGGTCTCTCAAGTGGTTGGACCTCTCCAAGGTTATATAAGGACACCTTCTCATGGTGAAAGGTACATGGAAAAGATTGGAGATGTGAAACTTATGATCTCATGAGTGAGATGTCATCAAAACAATCAGTGGAGATTACTTGAGAAAAGGGGTTGGACAAGGAGAACTAGAAGAAGTTGTTGCACCTTCATTTAAAGGATTGTAAGTACTTTTACTTGTTCTCATTAATAATCAATGCTTGTCATGTTTGTTTCAAACTTATGCTTGTTCCATATGAGTTTTTCTGCAGTAGATGGATCTATGATTAAGCTAATCTCAGTAGAGTAGGAAGTCCATTGTATCTTTGTTTGTACTATAGGATCTATCAGGGAGCTCAGGATCAAAGCTCATCCAGGGCTTTGTAAGGACAAACATCGTTAATAAGGTACATATCTTTCTCCTTATCTTTCATTTATTAGCTTGATTAGATCTAAAAGGAAGTCAGTGTCCATGTTAAGCACTTTTTCATCTTGGCCTTAGGAGTCTAGAGACCAAGAGGGAATCCACTTGTCTGCAGAGGGATTCACCTACAACAGTCATTTCTTAAAGTAGACTGATCCTTTGATAGACCATCCCCTTAGTTAGAAAATACTCACTTTAGATTTTCTGCCTTGGCTCATACAGTGAAACAAATCTAAGTTTACTTACCTCGGGTTGACAATTTAATTGAGGAATTTAGTGCATATAGAATACCCATCATTTTTGGCATCATTTTCGGGGAGTTGTCTTAAGGTAGGAAATAGATAGGGAGTAGATCATTTATGAACCTTAGCATTAGTTTGGTGGTGGGTGAACTTTAATACGAGAGGTAAGAACCTGCACATCTATTATAGTAGGTTCCCCCAAACCCAATGGTAGTTTTTCTTTTTATTTTCTTTCATGAACAAACCTAGGGACCCAAAAGGAAGATACATTAAAACCAAACCAAACCTTTTGACCAAGGTTCCTTCTAACATTTTTGGAGTAAGGTACACTCCACCCATAAACTTCGCAGACCGATACCGGAAAGTAGGGGTTAACTCAACCCAAAGAGATAAAGTAGTCTCTGAAGAGACCAAAATAGGGAGCACTATAGAGAAGAAATTGAAGCATCAATAATAGTGGGACAAGAGGCAAGACTACTCGAGCCTTCCGTAGAACCAACCAACACAACCTTTATTTTTTCACCACCATCAGGAGATCCTAACTTTGTAGACATCATTGACCTTGAACAGGTGAATATTTTGTTTGGTAGTTCAACCAATATAATTGTTTCCCAAGTTGAAACAGAAACTTTGGCACCAATAGTTTCAGCCGGCTCGAGTAAAGTCTCAGACATCCAAGCAATAGGAAGACCTTCCCATCAAAGGGATACCTTTCCTAGAAAAGAACCTTGGGATACTTTGTTATCTTCAAGGATAAAACCATTTAGATACTCTCTTTTTGGAAACCAAACCAGTATGGATGATCAGGAGGATCACAACTATGTAAGACAGGAGGACGGAGAAGAAGTTGTAAACCAAACCGAAACCACCTTCGGGTTTCCAATTTTGAACACCACACAGAATGTCAATATTAAGAAAATTCCACTCTCGGCACTGCCCACCTTTTACGGTAAAAGCAGTGAAGACCCGGATACCTTTCTATTTTAGTTCAACATCTTGTGTAGGAGCTACAATTACTGCTATAGCGGGAAAACCCCTCTATGGAATACACCATGGTTCTAAAATGTAGGCAGAGCTAGTTGTCTAAAGTATCCTACTTTTTATCAACTATCCTGATGATATCCCACAATCATACATAAAAGACTAAGTATAGGGATCCGGTAGGCATACCTTAAACTCCATGTCCGGTGTCGATCCCTTTGCGCTTGGTTGTTCCCAGACTACAAGTCTCCTCCCAAGGCTTACCTGCATTCACTAAAGACAAACAAGAAACTAAAAGCATGCATTCTACATATGGATTAGTGGGTTAGACATCATAATCAATAAATTCAAACAAATCTGAAAGATTTAAGACGTCATTTGGCGAGACGGAAAAGTACTTCTTTATATTAATCTCACAAAAGTCATTTACAACATGAGACCGACACTACTCCTCGAACTTGATCCTAGGATCCTCTTTACCATGTACCAACTGCTTCCATGTGTTCTTCTCCTCTTCAGTTATCTCTAGGGAAATGGCAAGGATTTGCAAAGGAGGAACATGGCATTCTGGCTCTGGTTGCAAAATATGGGGGCAAAGGGGGAATATTGAAATGGGAAGATTTTTATGCTCTCGTGCTTCTCTTTGGAATTGGGCCCCAACACCTTCTTTTATAGGAAAAAAGAGATAGTAACGGTTGGGGTGACTGGCTATGGGCGGTCAAATGGTTAAGTAACGGCCCAGAAACCCATATCCATATTCAATTTTCATTTTTCACAATTTTTTGTGATCGTACGCGAGTTGTAGTGGTGTAGAAAATGTGTGTACACGGGCAATAGTGGTATAGGGTGCGTACACCTTCAAAACAATGGTTTTTAGAAGATTTTTCCAGTGATGGCTTGGTAAAGATAGCAAGTAAGATGGCCTGATGCCAGGTATGCATGTCTGGTGCAGTTTAGGGTTATAACAGATGCCCCCTAAGGTATGAGGTCAGAAGAGAATCTGATGACCAAAATACATTACAAATCTTTACCAATGTATGGAGCGAGTGAGACCAAGGACCAGAGTTCGGGAGGTTCCATCTGCAAAATAACAATTTGTCTCACCGAGGTGGGTATAACCATGCTCGGGATGAAATAGAATCATGGTTTCCAATCAAATACACTACATATCCATGTCATATGACTATATAAAGTGTATCCGCGAGTAGTACACAGTGGATCTACATCTCAAAATCAAAATATATACATGTATAGTATCCATCTTCAAGAAGCCAAGGATGCCTAATGGCTAGAGATGAGTTCTTTAGAGCTTGAGCAACAAATTCAAAATCTTCAAAACTTGGGTAGGAGTGTAATATCAGTGTACGAATTCACTACCCATAGGTCTTCGATGGCTCATCAGGAATAGACAAGAGGATCTCGATGATCATGTAGGGAAATTCATTGATTTCGAATAAGGACTTGATTGGTCTTTCGAGGTGGTCAGGCATGAGAACAAGAGACAAACTGCAGAAAGGCCGACTCAAGTTTAGTAAAACTTCCCTTGGATGAAATCACAATAAAAGATGAGACTTCGGCAGCATGGAATTGACATAAGTTCACGCTACAGGAGGCAACACGAACTTTCCAAATGTTTGGAAGGATAACCAAACGAAGGAGGACACAGCTCTATGTAGTGAGAACAACTTCTTAAGGTCATATTGAATCCTAGGGATTGACGAGCAAATGGAAGGATGTGCTTTGTCCAAGGGTGACTCATTGTGTTGTCAACAAAAAGAAAATACTTATCCCTTCCTCTTTTTGGGGTATATTTTATTTTTTTGTCTTTTTGAATAATTTTGGGAAGCTTGAAAAAGAATAAAAGAATGCTACATTACAAAGGAGGATCAAGTGTTGCAGACATACTAATTCCAAGCGCAAGGAAAACATTGATTTTCAAGAACCAAATACATGAATACAAATTATCACAATAGATCCAAAGATATCTTAATACAATCACCACACAAGATATATGCAACCATATAGAAAACCACAACTTTATTATAGAAACCCTTGAGGTAGGGCAACATCGTACAATGTATCATATTATGGAAGGGATCCTCTCCTGTTCATGTGTTTCTTCGAGGGGGCATCCTCCTATTGAGCTACCACTCCAAACACAATACTTCTCTTCATGTCTCATTACATTGCTTGAACC